>JAHESH010000290.1:0-24795 GCA_020826765.1 Teratosphaeria viscida
ACTAGTATTATATTATATATAGTACCTTTAGACTTTACTAGAGGTAGACTAGTTATAAAGTCTAAACTAATCTCCTCCTAAATATCTTTAGGAATTAGTAATAGTATAAGCTCGCTATATAGTAGATACCGCCCTAGTTTCGATCTCTAGTATACTATATAGGATTTAATATAGCTCTTTATATTAGACTCTAATTTAGGCTAGTATAGCGTTCTCTTAATTAGCTATAATATCTTATTAGCTCTAAAATAGCTTACAAGTATAGAGTTATAGAATATTACTAGGATCTTATTCTATATTATAGGTTCGTTAGGAACGAAGAGCCTTCTATAAAACTATAATAGATTATTCTTATTAAAACGCTATAGATTAGCGCGCCTAAGAGTAACTTACCTATAACTAGGTCTAGTTCGGATCTAGGCTATAAATAGATCCTTCTCCTATAATATTACGATTATCTATATAAACTTAGCGTTAGTATCGCCTAAACTAGTTTCGCTTATAAGCAAAATACGTGCTTAAGAGCGTAGTATATAGTATAAATAAGTACTAATACTAGCGTCTAGAAGGGACATATTATATATATTTAGTACTATTAGTAGTTCTTTACTAGTATCTAAAATCTCTTTAGTTATAGTTTCTAAGCTACTTTCTTTAACTTACGTTATACTAACTATTACCTTAATAGTATCGCTTACTAGCCTAAACTTTCGCTAAAGAGTTAGGAGTAATATATTAATAGTATTATTCTCTATCTAATAATCTAGCCTCCGCGAAGGACTATTAGTAGGGTTAGAGATACCTAACTAGTAGTAGATTTCGAAATCGAATTATCCTAGATAAACTACCTATCTAGCTTATTATAGATTAAAGCGCTAGATTGTCTAGATAGTCTTTAGGTTATTATAGTCTATATATACCTCGACTAGTACTAGTATACTAGTAAAGTACTATTGCTAAGTCTTAAAGTAGTAGACAATTACTAGTAGCTCCTAGTTATATATCTCCTAGTTCTACTTATAGTCCTATATCTTTCTAGATATAAAGGTAATAGGATACTACTTACTATCTTTAAATAGTTATAATAAGATCCCTAAGATACTAAAGTCTAATAAATCTGTCTCTAGCTTAATCCTCTTAGTTAGATTAAAATAATAAAGAAGTAGTAATTCTTTAAAATACTTCTTTACCTTCTTAAATAACTCCTAGGCCGCTTCGGTCTAGTTAAAGTCTTAGTTGCCTTTTAATAAGTCGGTTATAGTAGCTATTTTCTTCGTATAACCTTCGACAAACTATTAGTAGAAGTTTACGAAGCTAAGAAATCCTTAGAGCTCCTTAATTGTTATTAGGCGAGGCTAGTCTTAGATTGTCGCTATCTTATCTAGATTAGCTACTACTCTATCTCTCTTAATAATAAAGCCTAGGAACTTTACTAAGTTAGTAGCGAACTTATACTTCTTTAGATTATAGTATAGGCTCGCCTTCTTAAGGCGGTCTAGTACCTTTCTTACTATAGACTAATACTCTTCTAGACTATTAGAGTACATATAGATAAGAATGTTATCTAAATATATAACGTAGATATTATCTAGGAGACCTAAAAGAGTATAGTTAATATATACTTAGAAGGTTACTAGAGTATTAGTTAAGCTAAAGAGTATAATATAATATTAATAGTACCTATACTATATATAGAATATAGTCTTCTACTTATTACCTTTATAGATCTAGATATAGTAGTAGGCATCCTTTAGGTCTAGCGAGGTAAAGTACTTTACGCTAATAAGTTAGTCTAGAGTTTCTTTAATAAGAGGGAGTAGATATCTATCTTTAATAATAACGTTATTTAAGGCTTAGTAGTCTACGTATAAGCGTAGGTTATTATCTACCTTTAGAATAAATAAGAGAGGTACGCTAGTAGGGCTAATATTATATTTAATCTACCTAGCTATAAGTTCCTTCTTAAGATATTCTTAAAGGACTTTCTACTTATAAGCTAATAGTAGATATAGTAGTCTATAAAGAGGTTCCTTCCTATCTACTAAATTAATAATATAGTTAGTTACTTAGTAAGAGGGGAGTATACTAGTAGCTTTATTATCGAATAGGTCCTAGTAGATATATAGTATATCTAGGATCCTTAGATCGATAGTAGCTTTAGTAATATATACCTTTAATAGACTATTAGTAGTACGCTTAACTCGAATCTAGCTAACATACTATACTAGCTACTTTTTGTCCTTCTTTAGTATATATACTAAGGCTTTAGTAGAAATAAAGTCTATATCTTCCTTAATATACCCCTATTTCTAAGTATCCTAGCTATTTAAAATATCGATTATATAATACTTAAGGGTATAACAGCCTAATAGGACTTCCTAATTAGCTATATCTATACTATATATAAGGATAGTCTTCTAATAAGCTTACTCTATATAATTAGTTATTATAAGCTATAACTTATATATACTATAGCACTTCTAGCTTTAGGAGCTTAGCTAGCTAATATCTAGAATCTAGGCTATAAGCTTAGAAAGGTTATACTTAACTATAATACGCTAGTCTAATAGCGTAACTTATCTATAGGTATTAAATATAATCCTTACTTCCGAATTATTAGTAGGTAAGCTACTTAGAGTATATAAAATATACTAGTTACGAATAACTTCTTTACTCTTAAGTAGCTAGATAGTATTATTAGTCTTCGAGTATTTTTGCCTAACTACTACTAATCTGCCTATAGTTAGGTTTAGGATTTTTTTAGAATAATAGGAGTCTTATTAGAATTACTACCTAAATTATTCTTAGCCTTAGAATAATTAGGCTAGAAGTAGCTCTTCTCGCTATACCTATAGTAATTTATTTTGCTTACGTCGCGTTTAGGCTTCTTAGATAGACTATTAGTAGTATAATCCTTCAACTTCTTCTTACTCTTTATAGAGGAAGCTTTTAGCGTAGGCTTCTTCTCTATAGGCTTCTTAGCTATCTTCTTCTTTAGAATATTCTTCTCTAATCTAGAAGTAAGATCTATAAGCTTATCCTAGGTTATAGGAGTAGTATTATAGTTAATAATAGCTTTCTATAGCTTATCTATAAGTTAAGTAAAGTAATAGTATAGGAGCTACTTCTTAGTATACTAAGGATCTATCTAGTTCTTAAGCTCCTCTATATATATAAGGAAGGCTTAGGCTATCTAGTCTAACTTCTGCCTATAACCTATATACTTAATATAGGCTTAAAAGAATTAATCCTCTAGGCTATCTAAGAGTTAAGCTATAAAGTTCTAAAAGTACTTCTAGGTAATAGCTTTATATTCTACCTTACTTTTCGATCTCTACTATACTCTCTAATAGTCCTTAGGCGTATCTAAAAGATACTATATAGCCTAGGTTACTTACTAGTAATCTTTATTATAAAGGTATAGAGCTTAGAGGAAGGCGATCTTATAATTAAGAATAAAGTCTTCTAACTACTTAAAATTCTTCTCTTTATAATTAGGTAGTTCCTTAATAGTCTACTTCGCTAAAGAGTATCTACCTATTAGTAGTCTATTAGTAGTCTGCTTCTAGCTATAGTAGTCCTATAACTTAACCTATAGGTAAGTAATATTAGCTTAGAGCTAGAGTTCCTACCTACGATCCTAAAGTATATAAACCTATCTATAGACTAATTCCTTATTATCTCCTTAATTAAGGCCTCCTATCTTCTCTCTACCTTCTTATTACTTATTACCTTCTTTAGGCTAACTTTACTAACTAAGTAGTTAGTTATATACCTACTTATCTTCTCCTTCGATCTTTTTAATAAATCTCCTCTACCTTAATAGACTAGTAGGACCTTATTCTTCTAGACCTATAGGCGAAGGCTAAGATCGAGTAAGGGGAGCTATTAGAGCTACTACTCTAAAATAGGTATAAAGATTACTCTATAATAAGGCCTTATATATATATAGAGACTATATAAATAAGGTAGAGGTTATAGCAGAGATAATAGACTCCTATCTATATAGATTAGTAATCTTAGAAAAAGAAGAGATCCCTTCTCTTAAGAGGAATCCTCTCTTATAGAAGAATCTCCTCTCTCTTCGACTCTTATCTAACTAGAAGTAGGTCTAATAGAGAATCTAATTCCTTCTTAACTACCTATAGTCTATAGGAGATAAAGGGTAGAGAACTACCTCTTAGGGCTACTAGCGGACCGCCTCTAGTATAGTAAGATCCTTCCTTTAGCTAAACTACTAGTAGACTATAGGTAGTATATATATATATTAACCTCTTATAGACCGCCTATAGTATAGACCTAAAGGACCCCCTTAGCCCGAGTCTTACAAATACTAATAATGAAATAGACGACTACGTTAGAATAAAGATCTAGATCCGAGGTGCCAAGAAAGTATCAGATCGGTATCAGACGGATCGATCAGACCCGCCAAAAACTAGCAGGGATCGCAGCGGCATCTGGATGCGCGATTGAGTGACCTCCGACACCACGACATGACATGGAGAAATTATTCCGAGTCCTTTACAGGAATCAGAATTCTTGACGTTTGTTTTAGAGTCAGATGCACCAGACGCGATTCACACGGCACCTGGGCAGTCGAAATCCGTGAGGGTGATCTTCACCGCCAAATTTCGGCGCGTCTTACCTCGATACAGACGATCGGCTTTTCGCATCAGCGATCTTGTTCATTGCGATGGACTTGATATCAGATGTATATGAGCAGCCAGCCTAGGTCTCTCTGCGACTCGGGAACGTCTGGCAATGAATGCGTGGGCTTGCTTTGAAGTCACAGTCCGCCATTAGTCCTCTGCGCTCCCGCATGGAATAATCCATCAACTATGCATAAGCCGTGAATGTTGCTCCCAACGAATGCAATGCGGCGCCGTTCGGATGCAACCCGTCAAGTTCCGATCATCACGCGCATCATAATGCGTCGTTCGACCACAAAGTCAGCAGGCTGACGAGAGCGACAATGACAGCCACCAGCGCGTAGGTCTTTGCTTCAACCGAGTAGCCCGCACTTGTGTGAGGTTTCCTTGAGAAGTCAGACCAGGCCAGCACGCCGTTCGATAGCCGGGGTGCCTCCTGCGCCACTGTGCCAGCGAGCGTTGTGGTAGTGTCGGCCGCCTCGAGCGGTAGGGTGGTGCTAGGTATTGCACCCGATGGCAGTAGACAGCCGCTAGCGGTCAGGCCGCCTTCAGGAGCATGCACCATAGCCGGAATGCAAGTTGCTGTGATCCGAGTTGTTGACAGTAGGTCCGAGGCCTTGGCGTTCAGCCCGGTCTCCATCTCCTGCCTCTTGACGGTCACGACTTTTATGAGACTGTTGAACGCACGAGGCAGCATACCGACTGCATTCGGCAAAGTCGAGGACGCAAGATCGGCAAGGACTTCGGTCATTTCGGTGCGCGCGGTGCGAGGCACTACCTCGACCACATATGACTTGGTTCCAGGCGGTAGTATTGTCTCTGGCACCATCAAGACTTCCTCGGAATTCTCCTTGCCCGCAGTACGTGGAGAGATCGGAAGTATCGACGTCGTCGCTTGGTGCTCGATGCGTTCCGTACGCTTCATCTCGTTATTGCCGCCTACAATGTCGTACTGGCATGCAACACCAGAGACTCCGCAAAAGCTGACGGAACCGGCCGTGGCGCTATCCTGCGATCCAGCTTCACGCTTAGTGATACCGTCAGCCTCTAAGTGCTTGCTGCAATCCATGCCAGGCACGGAGCAGAAGCCAACAGAGCCTCCAGCCTGGGGCTCGGCATCACGTTTCGAGGCGTTGCTTGTTGCTTGATCGCAGTCCATGCCGGGAACGGAGCAGAAGGAGGTCGAGCCGCCAGCGATACCGCCTGATTGTGCCTCGGCCTCACGCGCAGCGTTCGCATTGGACGATGTTGACGCATCGTTGCAGTACGGCAGCGGGTCAGGAGCTGGTACAGGGCCTGGCGGTATTGAACGGCACTCTGCTGGAAACTCCCCAGGCGTGCGAGTCTCCAAAAAGTCATGATTTGATCCAGGCTCGTTCGTGAGAGACTGAGCGACGTTCGAGTTCGCTCTCGCACGTGCTGCAGGGGTTCCAGTCGTAAAAGTTGACGTCGTCGAAGCCGGAGGCGGAGAGTTCGTTGCCACCGGTGAGCTGGTGACTAACAGTGACAACAATGGGGTACTGGATTGACCCATATCTGGTACTGGCATAGTCAAGACGGGGCTGGTGCTGACGGCGGGCACGATAGACGACTTCGAGGTGGTCATAGTCGGCACAGCCACTGCCGGTGAGGTGTAGACGTTCAGCCAATTGACCTGCCAATACGCATCAACGTAAGCCTGAGGATTATTCGCCACGAACTCGTTGCACGAGGTCCAGCCCTGACAACATATTAGCTGCGATCACTGATGGGTCAGTAATCATGTAGCTTACATTGGAGGGATCCAAGAGCGGACAGCTGTCTTGAGCGAAAGTGTTACCAGCATACGAACCGCAGAACGTGGTATCAAAAACGATGCTGTGGTTAAAGAATCGAGCATCGAAGTCACAGTCGCCCTGGAAATTGGCCACTGGTGGACCCCAAATAGTTGGGTCCGGCACCGCTGCATCGCGCGACTCGAGGTCGGAAGGTACAGCTTCGGTGGGCCAGTACCAGATCTTGATGCCACTTGAAGTCCATTCCGTTGCGTAGAAGCCACCCTTATTAGTGTTGAAATCGTTGCCTTCTATGGCGGCGTCGACAGCACTGACAGAGCAGCCTCCATTGGGAGCACTGATCTGAGACTTATCAGCTACTGGTCCATGATATGCAGTCGGCAATGACTTACCGAGCAGTTATTCGTCAGTAGAGTACCGGTCTGACCGGAGCCGGCGACGGTGCACTCGTCGCTGGCGCTAGTGTGGAGGGACATCTGATTGAGAGCACCGGTGTTCGCATACTCAATGATGTCGATCTCGCCTGAAGCAAGGTCAGTCTCTTCCGAACGGCAAATAGGGGTAAAGAGCCTTACCACTGTTCGGCCAAGTACTATCAGATTCCGGCGCAGTGCCCAAAGTCCAGAACGCAGGCCAAACACCGCACTGATTCGGCGGCATATGCGCAAGGTTCAGCACGAAGAGACCATGGGTCCAAGCTCGATTGCTAGTAAGACGAACACTGTAGCGACCGAACGCTGCGCTGGCGTTGAACAGTTCAGTGTTGTCGACGCCCCAAGCCGCCTGAGTATCGGAGGTCGCGAGCATACCCGTCTGGTTGGCGAACGTGCGGTTGACATACTGGACGAAGCCAAGCGTCGGGTCTGGGTGGGTGTAGAAGTCGAAATTGTCGAAGAAGTCGACACCGTAGAATGAGCTGTCAAGGGAGTATTGCGCGCTGGTGAGAGCGGCGAGGGCAACGCACAGCAGACGCCGGAGTTGATGCATTTTGAGTCGTGGTATGTGCCACGTTTCGACAGGTCAACCCTAAGGGCCTGAGGTGTTATCATCAAAGTCTTCTGGCCTCCCGCGATGGCGTCAAGAGACTTACCTTGCACTGCCGTACGTTGCTGTTCGCAAATGATTGCCTGTGTTCGGTCAAGTCTCAAGGAAGCGAACGTGGGCGACCAAGAGAGAAGAGAGAAGAGAGAAGAGAGAAGAGAGAAGAGAGAAGAGAGAAGAGAGAAGAGAGAAGAATGTTGATACAGATGGAAATCTGATGTCAAGTGACTCGGGCGTTTGACGTCTCGAAGGCGGCAAAGTGCTCTCGAGAGGAAGGAGCGCAACGTGAGATGTGGACCGCGTGAGAGCGTACAGCTTCGGGAAGGAACGACTCGCCGACCTTCCCAAACTTCATGATGCAGATCTCGTTCCGTCGACGCGATCTTCTCTTGTGCCGATGGTCAAGATGTCCTTCCTGTGTGTCGGGCGACATGTCGAGCTCTCGCGAAGCACTGCAGGAGGCTGCTGTACGCCTTTCTCGTCATCGGCCTTCGCGCGGACGGCGAATTCACAGTCTATCGATACCACGATCTGCATCGGAAAGCTCTCAAGAGCCGCGTGATCAAGGTTCGAAGTTTTCAGGTTTCGACCTACCAGTACCTGATATGAACCCAAGTCGTAGCTCTCCTCGAGCATTGCCAAGACTCCTCGCTAAGCCCAGATCAACAGAGCCCAAGTCGGTCCATCCTCAGAGCACTCTCACTCAAGACTCATATGCATCAGACCGTCATTCGTATCCACCATCCCCTGCAACCCCAGCTTCTTGCCCTGTGCCAGCAACGTCCCACCATTACTCAACCCATTACTCCCACCACTATTGCTCCTCCCGTTCAGCACACCCTCGCCGCCCTTCTTCTCAGGCGGATGTCCCCAGATTCCACCTTCACCCTTCATAGGCGGCGAGTGCGTCAGCACAGGCGAATTCTGCGCACTCATGCCTGGAGACACAGCCCTCCGCTTGATGGTCGCAATATCAAAGTCGTCTTCTCGTCGTCGCTTGAACTTCTTGAGCACCACGTCGTCGTTGACCGCGCTGTTCTGGTTTACAGGCATAGCGGCTGTCGCAAACATGGCCTCGCTGGCGTCGCTCGCCGAGCTCCTAGCCCGGGGACGATGGCGCCAGAAAGAGTCAGGGATGCTGTTGCCACCTTGCGGTCCGCCAGGGGCCGGCGAGTCCATATTGACATCGCTCATGGCGCTACTGCCCTGGCGTCCAAAGTTTGGTGGAGGTGTACGCATGGAAGAGTTCATGCGGTTCCAGTAGTCTGTCCCGCTATTGCTGCGCGAAGCCTGCGCAGCAAAGTTCATCGTGCCCAGACTTCTGCCCGCACCTGTATGCTCCGCATCGAGGACCTCGTGCCCGAAGTCTTCTTGCGCGCTCTCCGGTACTGCGGGAAGCAAGTTCGGCGATGATGCTGCTGTAGCAGTACCCGGCCGGGCATTCAGATCGAGGTCTGGCACCGAGCTATCGCGCTCCCTCACTTGTGTCATAGTCTCACTTTCTCTCCGTATCTCTGTGTCCACCGGCGCCGCCTCCTCCATTAGCGCCGCCCGGATCCTCGCGAACCCTTTCGTCTTAGGTAGCAGGTTGCCTCGCCTGGTCACAGGCCTCCTCACCACGCCAGGCGTACTCGGTGCGGTGTTATCCCGACTTGCCTCGTCTCCGCTATCGTTCCCAGAGCTAAGGTGCATTCCATCAGTTCCCAGCGCCAAGCTTTCACGTCTGCTCCTAGCAGCATTCGCAGCCCACGCAAAATATCCTTGGGCTGGACCGTTCGTGCCAGCGCCTTCAATCGAGCGCAGGGGCGGAGGGGAGGTAGTCCGAGGCGAGGCCATACTGCTGTATCCGCTATTGCTTGCCGAGCTCGAGCTTTTTCTGCTCTTCCTGCTCGTCTTGTGCACCTTATTCCTGCGCATAGTCTTCATCAAACTCGTCTGCGCAGGGCTGAAGGCAGCGCCAGTACCCCACTGCCCTCCACCAGGTGTTTGCGGTCCGCATCCAGAGATCGCAAAAGGAGTGGCCACACTTGGGTTTTGTAGTTTGTGTACCTGTGGCGTGGTGTATACGGGATCTTCTTGATCATCACCACACATGCTTGCATCCTCGTCACTGTCGCTGCTCTCACTATCGCTGCCTATCATGTTCACCGAGCCCACAGAACTGCTCACTGTGCTCCGTTCTGGCGCCAGAGAGGCCCACCCGCCCATGGCCACATTTGTGTTCGGCGAGTCCAGCATCATGCTACTCATGCTGCCTTTCCGCGGCGGAATTGCCATGCCCTTCTGCGTGACCGGCGACGAAGGAGGCTCACTGTCCGCAATGGTTGTGTGATGTAACGTCGAGCTCGCTCGCGCAAAGTCCAGGCCTCTCGAATGTCGCGGAAGCGATGTCGCGGGTGAAGCGCTCAAATTCTGACTCTGCATGTAAATCTCCCGTTCATCGAGCTTGGGAGAAAGTGGTGCTGGTCGCGACGTCTGCCATTGAACATTCACATGTTGTTCCGCCGGGCCCGCGTGGGGAGATGGCGGTGGCATGTGCAGCGACAACCCACGAGAGAGGAGCTCTGGCCGTCGTGGAGGTTTGGGCTGGCTCGGAGTACTGGGCACAGCATGGTCGTCTTTGCTTTCGCCTCGTAGCCGCTCTCGAATGGTGGGAGAGGGCTGCAAGCTCGGCGCGGCGGGGGGATCGGACTGCGATCGTGTCTTGGGTGATCTCGATGGCGTCGTGGAGGATAGAGGAGGAGCACTGGGGTCTATATTGCTTTCTGCCATGGTTCGTCGTTGTAGAAAGCGCTATCGTGGGTACTAGCGGACCACGGCGGCTCAAGGATTATATATTTGATGGTTCTCGTGGATCTGATTGTGTGTTGGATATCGATATGTGGATCGGGTCGACTGTCTTGAGGCACGTCGAGACATGTTGCAACGACTCACACAATGTGCTGTCGTACTTGCACGATCTCAATGCGCATGCAAGTGAGTTTCAGTAGCGCTGTATGATGCACCAAGGCGCAAGGGAGCTGGTCCCCGCCCGCCGCACAAAGCATCACAGCAACTTCAGACGACCTTTTTACCAGGATACATATATCGGGGACGATGGCTCCCTATACATGTACGAGCTCAGGCGTCATTCGCAAGGACCGCCTCCTTCCAATGCTGAGTATGGACATGGATAATCAGCACGCACGATCTTGGCATGTGCTGCCACCAAAATATGTGCAGGATCCATATCTGATCTAATGCGCAAAAGACTCTCACGTCGCGGACTCCACCTGATCCGCCCAAGACTTGCCGCCTGCATCAGCGTTCTCCAAACTCCTGTCCGGCTTCGCAGGCAGCGCCGGGAAGTCCTCTTGCCTCGGTACCCTTTCCCTCTCCCCACCTCTACCACCCCTCCCACCTCTTCCACCGCCACGCTCTCTCTCGCCACCACCTCTCCGCTCGTGATACAAATACTCCCTCCCATCACTGTAGTCAGCCCTATCCCTCCCAAACCCTTTCCCGTCAAATCTGCCCCCTCGCTCAAAATCATCATTACTCTTCTCCATATCCCACTCCCTGCCTCCGACAGCCTTGAGTTTACGTTGCCGGTTCTTCTCCCGCTCGCCCATCATCTGCTGTCGGTCTCGACGTTCCTCGCGCTGCCTCTTCTCGGCCTGTATCTTGGCTTGTGTTTCGCGCTTCGCAAAGGAATCGGCGTCTGCTTGTGCTCGGGCGTGTGCGGCATTGAGTTCTGCGTTCTTGATCTGGATCTGCGCCATCTTCTCTGCCAGCTCTTCCTCAGTCAATTTGGGCTTTTTGACGCCTCCGGTCGCGTGCCTGTCGCCCCGCACAGGCATGACTGTGTCCTTCTTTGGCCCAGTGGGCGCGTTCTGTGGGACAGCCCCTTCGGCAGCCATGGGCTGTGCTGCCTCTTCTCGTGCTGCCGGTAGCGTCGGGGGTCCGCTCTCGAAGTCCTGCTGTTGAATTCCACCTCTGCCTCGCCCTCTACCACGTGGGCGACTTCCCTGGACATCTCCCCTGCCGCGCGGTGACGGTTGAGCTATGGGAGGCGGCTGCTCTTCCACTATCGGCTGCGCAACAGGTGTGAAGTCCTCGCTGAAAAGATCGTCGTCCGAGCGTACCCTCATCGACTCATCGACTGGCACCACATCGTCAAAGAGCTCGTCCGGCGCGGCGCCAGTCTGGCCGAAATAGTTGTCATTGGACGATACATCGGCCGGAGGAAGTGCGGGAGATAGGTCGGCGGGCGCGAAGCTGGGAGCGGCAGCAGACAGTGACGCGGTAGGCCTGGGCTCGTTGAACTAATGGTTGTCAGGTCTGCTGTCACAGGCAAGTCTCCGACGCAGCTAACCTTCTCCTCTTCCGCCGGCGATTTTTGCTTTGGCGCCCACCGCGAGGCGTACATTTTCAAACCCCCCGCAATGTCGTTGGAGTGTTGTAGCTGTGAAATTCCTGAGCGCAACAGCGCGGGTACTTATCCTAAAGCTGCTAATCCCATGTGCTTCATACCTTAGGTATACTAAGATGCCATGACCGGAGGAGCTTTTGCCATGAAACTTGGAGCCGATATGCACGACAGCACATCAAATTACATGTACTTCGTTCGATATCTGCTGTCGCCTGGATGAGCGCGTCTTGTGCTTGCAGGTGATTTTGCATATATCAGGAAGGGTCAGATCCAAATCCCTTCACCACCACAAATCAAGCTAGGGTCCCTGCAATATCACCGCTCATCACGATGACTGCCATTGACACATCGATTAGAACACTCTTTCAAGGCATCAGAGATACAAAAACGCTTGTACGCAGGAGTGTCGAGCTGCACACGACCATAATATCTAAGGGCGCAGAGGGAAACTGAAAGACAGGTAATCATCTATTCGGCAGGAGCGTCAAGTCTGGGAGACCGGCATGGCTTGTGACAGTCTAGGTTGAGGATCACGTATTTCCACCCTCACAACGTCGCCTACCACCCCTCCACCTCTCTCAATTTCACCCAGACCCCTCCCTTCGGCTTCGAAGTGATACTGCCCTTGATGTCCGGGATGTCCGCCTTCCAAAGGCTCGGATCCTCAAATTCCGTCTCGAATCGCCCAACCCAAGCCGCAACCAAACAGGCAAACTCCGCCTGCGCGAATCGCTGCCCGATACACGAGCGTGGCCCATGCAGGAATGTCAAGAAGCTGTAATTCGAGTCCGCCGATCCCCGGTGATTCACTCGCCCCTCTGCATCCAACCACCGCTCCGGTTTGAACTCCTTGGCATCCGCACCCCAGAGCTGAGTCGAGGTGTTGATTGCCCAAGGCGCGAGGATTATGGTGGTGTCTTTCGGGACAAATTGGCCGTTGATGCTGGAGTCTTGAGCTGCGACGCGCATGGTGAGGCTCACGGGCGACCATAGGCGGAGCGTCTCCAGGCAGACGGCGTGGAGATAATGGCACTCGTCGAGCTCCGCGGCAGTGACGTCCTTGTTGAGGCCGCCTGAGAGCTTGGTGCGGATCTCATCACGCAGCTTGTTCTGGACGTCCGGGTGCTTGCAGAGGAGATACATCACCCAGATCATCGACGTGGCTGTTGTTTCATGACCAGCGGCGAGGAAGGTCATCATCTGGTTTACCAAATCTTCATCGCTGAAGTGCCCGGACTCGAGCCTGCGATATGGTTAGCTGCTGCGGCTTCGTATTATATATTAAGCAGACGTACGCTACGGAAATAATGTCAACGTCTGTCCTCTCCTTCTCGGCCATTTCCTTGCGCTTGTGTGCGATGAGCTCCCTACAGGTTTGCTTGATATATCCAGAGCCATGGCTCACGTCGGCGTTCCTCTTCACTGGAATCAGCCTCAAGAACCACATCGGGAAGATTATTCCCAGTAGCTGCAATATCCGTCCCATTCGGCCAGGGTTGAAAACAGTCTGATAGGTCCGATAGAGCCCGTTGTCTGGGTTTTGAAGTGAGTTGAAGTCCTTGCCCATTCCCGAAACACCAATGATATCCAAGGTGGCTCGAGAAGTCCAATGATTGACTTCCACCGCACCAGGTGCATGCTCAACTTTCTCGCCATCTGTCGACTCACTCACAGATCTAAGACCCAATTTGCTCGCCTTTTGTAAGCACTCCACCATCTCCCTCGACTTCTTCCAGAAGACCGGCACAAGCTCCTTGATATGCCGATAAGCGAAGGCCGGCATCAGGTTCTTCCTCTGAGTCTTATGCTCGTCACCCTCGGCAAGCAAGATCCCAATTCCTAGAATCCTCCCTAGCCCATGCCTGAAATTCGCGGGCTTGATGAACTCGTAGTTCTTCGTCACCAGCACCTCTCCCAACGCCTTCGGGCTCGCCACCAGCAACCGTTCAGAGCCCCACATACTGTACCGTATCAACCCATCGTTTGGCACAGTCTCCACCCACTCACGCATAGGCATACCATTCGGCTCCCTCATGATCTTCCTCGTGTGGCCGAGGAAGAACCCGGCACCAGTGGCGGTGGGCACATTGCGGAGAGGTGAGAAGAAGCGAGGGTAGATGATGAACCAGTATGCTTGGTAGAGCAGGACTTGAGCGAAGAAGAGCAGTACGCTTGTCGAAAATAAACCAAAGCTGTATTCTGGCTGATAACGGGATAGCAAGACTGAGGCTGCAGTTGCTGCGCCCAGGAATTGTAGGGCTGGTGCCATCGTCGTTGTCAATGTATCGAGGTGTGGCGGATCTTAGTTGGATATTGCTGCGTCTTTCCTCTCAAGCTCCACGAGCCAGATCAATGTAGCTGCCAGCTGCGAAACGTTTGACCCGTCGATAGACCACAGACAATTAGTAGTCAACATATGCGTCCATCTTCCCCGTTCCTCCATCCATGACGAAGGCGGCAACGGAGGAATTCAAGATGCCGCCCCGTCCAGATAGAGTTGCGCTACGATCGAGTACCTCACCAATCATCGATGCGAGCGGCCTACCTCCATGATCGCTCGTCGCTTTGTCACAGATCGCATCTCCTTTGCTGTCGCTGATGCCTTGTTTGAAATTGACTACACCGAGCCGATATTTCCGGCACAAAGCTACCTCAGGTACTCAAGGACATTCAGCTGCCTGCTTCAGCTCATGCTAGGCAATGTAGACGCAAATCGGTGATGTTCAGATGCAGGTGGCATCAGGTGCAGATTAGCCCAGAGGCAGGCAACTACATGCTTGAGTAGTATGATAAAGGCAGGGCATGAAACATGTTATCGTTCAGCAGAGACCTCTGCAAAAAGCAAGCAAGGGTCGCGATACTAGCAACTCCACGCATAGCGCCTGACTTTTCGCCTGTAACGCCACAATCCTTCTTGCCGGTGCTTGCTTAATATCCTGCACCACCCAACATCCCAACCCAAACGTACTAAGTCCATGAATTGGCCGACATAAGAGACACTCGAGACCTAATTCAGACCTTGGCCTCGTTCGCATCCGCCTCCAATCTCATCGTCTCATGATCGCATCAAGCTCCTCCACCAGGGCCCCTCAATGATAGCCATTCCTCTGCTGCACGCCCCCACCCTCCGTGAAATACGGATGCGACACGCTCTGCTTCGCACTGATTCTGCCGGCCGGGTCATACTGCAGCAGACTCTCCAACAAGTCCAACCCCTGGTCTCCCAACATCTCAATACCGTCCCTGCTCACCAACTCCTGGTCCTCCTTCCTCTCCCACTTGGGGAAACTCGACTTGAAATCCGGAAAACTCGTGACGCCGGGCCAGTCATTCTCGGTCGGCGTGCCCAGGATTCGGAAGATCTTGAAGATCTCGTCGATTTCGCTGTCGCCGGGGAATAATGGTTTGCGGGTAGCCATCTCGGCGAAGATACAGCCGACGCTCCACATGTCGACGCCGGTGCTGTATTGGCGGCCGCCGAGCAGGATCTCGGGAGCGCGGTACCAGAGGGTGACGACTTCATGGGTGTAGGTGCGTAGGGGGACGCCGAAGGCGCGGGCGAGACCAAAGTCGGCGAGCTTGAGGTTGCCTTCTTTGTCGATGAGCAGGTTTTGGGGTTTGAGGTCGCGGTGGAGGATTCGGTGGGCGTGGCAGTAGCGGGTGCCTTGAAGGAGTTGGAAAGTGAATTTGCGGACCTGATCAGGATGGTGTTAGTAATATGTCACCATCTCGTCCTCAAGAAAGACTGTACCATCTCCTTGCCCAAGCCCATATGTCCCTTTCGGCCATCCATGACGCCTTCCGGCAACGGCTTCCCCCGACCGCCCTGGCTCACGGGCAATGCCTCCATGTACTTCTTCAGATCCAGATCTAGATACTCAAAGACCAAGTACAGCTTGTGGCCGTCGGCGTGCACAATGTTGAGCAGGCGTACGATGTTGGGGTCGTTCATCTCTTTCAGCAGCGAGATCTCGCGGATGGCGGTGGACGGCACGCCCTCGTCCTCGGCTTCCAGACGGATCTTCTTGAGGGCGACGATGCGGTGGTCGGGGGTGGTCAGGTCACGGGCTTTGTAGACGACACCGTACGTGCCTGTCAAATCACGGTTATCAGTCAATGTTGGGCGAATGATGTGGGAGGATATTGGTTGATGGATTGACGCACCCTCGCCAATCTTCTCCATTTTCTGGTAATTCTCCATGGCGGCGGGGTTGTGGGAGGAGAAGGGCAGGGCGGAGCGGTGTGGGACAGCGAGTGGCGCGAAGGATGCTATTCTGTCGACGTCCCGCTGGTGGCCCGCCGCGTTGGCTGTTGGCTCTGCACCTGAGTGTGGATGAGGTTGCTCCTCTTGCCGTGAGATGAGGTCAGTACCGTGGTGGAACGCCGAGTGGCTTCAATGTCTCATGGGTGCAAGTGCCAGAGCAATTGCAGTTGCCGTGTCGGGGTGTGTATGTGTCGGTCGGTCGCAGCTGCAGCATGTGTCCGGTGGTGGTGCTTGCTGTTTCCTGTGAAGCGTACCTGCATCAACAAACACGCTTCTCGGCACCACCGGGCGCGCCGCGTCTCGAACCGAACTGTGGGGGCCTGTGCACGCCCGCAGCACGTGAAGCGCATCTAACGACGTCACGCTGTTCTTTGACACGCGACATCTCACTACTCCCGATGCTTATTTCGGCTTGGAGGAGATCATCCTGAAGACCACCAGCGAAATAGGCTGATCCGGAATGTCTTGGCATGTCTGGACCGTCACTTTGTCGACACTCGGATCTGCCTTGATCATGTGAGACCGCGACACCGACGTGATACCTTATCCTACCACGTCAAGCACCCCGGCTTCTTTGCATAGGTATCATGGCGCCAAGCAGAGGACGGGCGAGAGGCGGAGCGGTGGTCGATCGCGCGTCCAGGCAGTCGACTCGCTCGACACCTAAGGCCAAAGACGCCACCAGCGATGTCTACCAAGATATGCTGAGCGAGGCTGCCGTGGTCGACCCCGAGCCAACTTCCGATCGCCCTCTGAAACGAAGACGTCTCGTCAGAGAAGTCAGTATTCCAACTGCCACCCCGTCCAGGGCCGAGCAGCCACCGGCACACATCGATACAGGCAATGAGGCGTCCGAGGCGGCAGCAGGTCTGCAAACAGCCCCGCTGTCATCGGACGACGAGGATGAGAGCGACTTTAGCTTTGAGGATGTAGATCTCGGCGGATCGTCAAATGGCATAGGGCTCGACGATGCAGAGATTGGTGACATCTCGATCCCGATTGATCAGAACGTAACGCCAAAGCGGAAGACACCAACTAAGCGAAAGCCCGCCACCTCTGTTGAAAAGGCCCGTCGACTGCTTGTCCACAAAGCGCATATCTTGTGTCTGCTGAGTCATTGCATATACGTCAATAGCTGGATCAACGCTGTCGCTTCTGATGATTCCATTGCCCCGAAGCTGGCTGGCAATGCCAAGAAATCCTTCACCGTCCGTCAAGGTGCCGGACAGTTTGAGCAGAACAAGACTTTCTTGAAAGGTTTGCAAAACGCTGTCGAAGATTTCTCCACCAGATATACCGTCACCTCGTCAGGCATGCGAAGAGCGCAATGGGATGCTGGGCCTGATGACAAAGTCGACATTGAGCCCCTAGATAAAGCCGAGTTCTTCAGAGCTGCAAGGAAGATGCAGGGTAGCCAAGATACTGGCAATCAGCTCTTCTGCGCTATGCTACGATCGATCGGTGTAGAGGCGAGGATGGTGTGTTCGTTGCAGCCCTTGCCGTTTGCAAGCGTGGCCACCAAGGGTGCCACGCCTCAAAAGGTCGTCAAACGTACCGTCTACGCCGTCGCCTCGGATATAGATCCAAACAAGGGCGAAGTCGGTGCTCACGACTCCGCAATGACTACTTCAAGGACTATTGGCAGAGTACCTTCTGCCCGTCGTAGGCTTGGCCAGCCGTCCTTCTCTCCTGCAACTGTTGCAACAATATCCCCGCCAAAGCCGGAAAGGGAAGTACGTAAACTGTCATACCCAGTCTTCTGGGTTGAAGCCTTTGACGACTCACACCAAAAATGGATCCCTGTCGACCCGACGGTCACACGCACAATGAACAAAGCGCTTGGCCTCGAACCACCCGGCTCCTACGAGCACAACCAGCTCTCCTATGCAATCGCCTTCGAAGCCAACTGCGTCGCCAAAGACGTCACGCACCGCTACGCGAGGGCCTACAATGCCAAAACCCGCCGGCAACGAGTCGAGAGAACTGGCGATTCTGGCCATGCCTGGTGGGAGAAGACTATGCGCTTTTTCCGCCGACGGGGCGGACACTCAGATCGGGATCAAGTTGAAGATGCCGAATTGGCGCAAAAGGAGGCGAAGGAGGGCATGCCTGCCAACGTGCAGGACTTCAAGGATCACCCAGTCTATGCTTTGGAGCGGCATCTGAAAAGGCATGAAGTGATTCATCCGAGACGAGAGGTCGGCAAGGCAAATGCAGGTACTGCGAAGAATCCGAGAATGGAGGCTGTATTTCGGAGAAAAGATGTACTGGTCTGCAAGTCTGCGGACAAGTGGTATAGGAGTGGGAGGGTTGTGAAGGAGGGTGAACAGCCGCGCCAACATTTGAGTCCTGTTGCGAGACAACGGCGACGCACGCCGATCGATGAGGAGGACGAAACTGCAGAGACGCAGCGAAGAACGGCATTGTACTCGCTCGACCAAACAGAAGTCTACGTTCCACCACCAGTCTCGGCATCAGGAAAGATCACACGAAATGCTTTTGGAAATCTCGACATCTACGTCCCTTCCATGGTGCCCGCAGGGGGCGTACACATCCGTCACCCTCTCACAACGCAAGCTGCACAGATCTTGAAGATCGACGCCGCCGATGCCGTTGTGGGCTTCTCGTTCAAAGGGCGCCAGGGCACTGCAGTCATCGGAGGTGCTGTCGTCGCGGAGCGGTTCGCTGCGGCTGTCAGGGCTGTGATTGAGGGGCTGGAGTGGGAAGCAGAGGAAGAAAGGGGACTGCAGAGGAGTCTCGTGGCGTTGAAATTATGGAAGAGATTCCTTACTGGTATGAAGGTGAAGGAAAGAGTTGCGGCTTATGGGCCGAGTAATAAGCAGGATGGAAAAGGTGATCTCGAGGAGCAGGAGTTTGTCGAGGATGCCACTGGATTGCTCCTTGGAAGCAGTGATGGTGGTGAGGAGACGGAGGAGGGCTGGCCCAGTGCGGGGAAGTATGGTGTTGAAGACTTGCTGGAGATGCTTGATGAAGCTAAGAAGGCGAGGAAGAGAGCTGCGGGTGCTGTGAAGGGGAAAAGAAAGAGGTTTGATAGTGATGACGAGGATGAAGACCCGGGTACTGCTCAAACACACGATGACGGAGAAGTTGGAGACGGTGGCTTCATGGCTGAAGATGCTGAGAATTCTGTGCCTACTGTTTCTCTTGGGAGCGGCGGGTTTGTGATTGAGGACGATGGCGGAGGTGGAGGTTTCGTCGCTGAGGACGATGAGCCTGGCGTTGAGGGAGGGGGCTTTGTTGTTGATGGAGAGGATGGCGGTGGTGGTGGTGGATTCATGGTCGATGATGTTGCTGATTCCGATAAGGCTGACGAGGAGCCCGGCGGCTTCATTGCCGATAGGAAGGACGATGTCAATGCACCCGAAGGCGCTGGCTTCATACCGGATGCAATCGATGCTGGACATCATGCGGATGACGAAGGCGATGGTGGCGGCTTCATATCAAATGAGCCCAATCAACAGGACGTATCGTCAGAGCCGCCTGCCGTCGACGATCCCTTCCATACAGGAACCGCGGCTGTCACTAATGTTGGCGGTGGCGAAGTCGTGATGCACGGCGCCCTGCCCACCGACAAGTCTCCAGATCCTGCTGCCCTATCCACTTCTCCGGAGCCCACTACCGTAACGATCCAGAACGATGGTGGCGCGTCAGATATGCTCGGAACTATTGAGTTGGAAGACGGTGGCAAGGCAGTGCTTGGAGAAGATGGTGATAAAGAGGACGCTGGTAGGGAACAGGATGAAGATGATAATGGCTCCTTGTTGAGCCACGATCCGGAGGATGACGACGCGGAACCGGATTGGTTGGAGAGTGATTGAGACGACGACTAGTGGTATCAAAATTACATCTGAGTCATTCAATCTTGGTAATCGGATCGTCTGATGGATTCCTGGGCTTCATCGCCGAGCTACTCGCTATCTCGCCGTCATGTTCTCGGCTGGAGAGAAGGTCAAGTGTCCGCTTCTGTCCCGTCCGTGATATCTTGTGGGAGCACGGGACGCCGGTCGTGCGTGATGCTGTTGGGGATGTTTCTGCTTCGACTACTTCGCTGATGAATGGAAGAGGGTTGAATGAGCGTGTGGGCTTGTTATCGGGCTGGGTTTGGTGGGGTCAAATGAGGTCTGTCGTCTAGTCAGGCTGTCTCGAAAGATTGGGTCGTCACTTGAACTCACTGGTGTTGGGCGGTCGACAAGCTACACCTTCTGGCTCGTTGCTGAGAGAGGTATTACGACGCATCCGAGTCATGACTGACTAACGCCTGCTTGATCTCCTCGTTCTCTACACGCCGTGAGAAGTCCGAATCAACAGCTTATCCGGCCTGTTACCCATGCTCCAGGTCGAGCCATGGCATTGCCATTGGAGAGCTGATGCCTACTGCAGTATGCGCGAGTCAGCGAGTCTCGAGTGTCGCACCGCCTCTGGAGACCCTGCACGCTCTCATGTCACCTGCCCTGCTGCGACAGAGCATGTATGATGCCCATACTGAGCGCTAGCGGAGTCGATCACGAACGTCGCCCCGTGTGTGCAAGACATGATGATGACCTCGTGGAAGTAGACGTTGGTGTCGAGCTTTGAGGCGCCGGTCAAGAGGTCGAGAAACCTACGGATGCGCTCGTGCCTCCTGTCGATGTAGATCTGACCGTCCTCCACGGTCTTGGTGATCGGTGTGATGCCTTGGAATGGTCACAGAACGTTCCATCCACTTCATTTGCTCGTGTAAGCAATCTGACCTCGGAGCAACTTGACCCTCAGCTCGTGCAAGTACGCCGTAGCATCGGTGCAGGCACCGTTCGCGAGTATTACTCTCTTGTCGTCCCCATTCGTCAGCAGCTTGTCCGGGAAGCGCGAGAGCGGTGACCGTGTCATCGCACCGGCCGCGTCCACCTCACGGTGATGCACCTCAAGGACATTGCCATTTTTGGTCACACTCGTGATATCGAGGTCGAACGCTGCTTCACGGAACTCTTAGAATGTCGTCGGCGGCACGATTGATGATCTCTTTGTGCTTGCACGGTACTTTGTGCCACGGTCTGTTCACGACCTGGCGGGCCCTGCTGCAACAGTACGTGGTGTGGGCGTCCTATCTCCGTCCTTTTCTTCAACGCAATCCGGGCAGTAAGCTGATGCCGCCTTACCGCAGGTGGCACAGCTTCCGTTCGCTGTAGCAGCCATATTGGAAGCTTTTTGCAGAGACGTAGGCTGAGGGTCGAGATGCGTGCCAGAGACTTAGGATGCGGGGGCAGGCAGCAGTTGAAGTTGTTTGGACTCCTTGCAGAAGCTGACAACACTGTTGAAATAATGTTTTGATGCCAAGGGTCGTATGTGGAAGTGGGGACCTCCATTTGTCTCAGTCTGCCGCGTGCTTCCATGAAGTTCCCACGAAGACGGTCAGTGCCGGGTACACGGTTATCGTCACACGCATACGATCGCCGGAATGCATCAAATTGCAGACGAGCTGCAATACTTTCGCATCCATCAAGCCCAGCCATGCAGGATGAGCAATGCTCAGGACTCAGATCCATGCCATGCTTCCATTACCCCACTGCTTGCATGCAAACACAGCACCCACCCATCCGGCCCATTCTCACACGCCGGCCGGAAATACCCTTGCACTCTCCGGCGACGCAGGCTCCGTCAATCCGTCCCAGTCAACGTAGACCCTGTCGACACATCAGGCCGGTAGACCTCTCCACCTCCTTGACGAGCAGACTCGGATCCTCGCAACCATTCGCCCTAGACCGAGCATTCGCCTTGGAGCGAGCGAGGGATGACATCAGCAGAAAACAGCTTCAAGCATGGATACCTACAATCATGTAGGGCTGGCTGCAAACGAGGACATTGGGTAATGTCCCGCCTCAGCAGCGCTCTCCACTGAGCTGGCTGTGGTGTGTCGCTGCACCCTGTTCGTGGATATTGCAGGATGGCTGGGGACCTGAATGGGGCTACGAGACAGATGGTGATGGCTGAAGGATGGTCAAATGGCGGCACGACCGCATTCGTGGCCGGACCCTTTGCATACCTCCTACAGCTTCATGGGAGGTGACACAGTCGGATGTGCTCTAAAACAACCACCGGACAGCGGTCGGTATTCGTGGACGCCGACCAACATGAGTCAGTCCTCGGAGGGCCTCGTACCGTCGGTGAACGGTATACAATCCATGGCTAATCACAGATGATACATGTACATGTACCGAGGTGATGATGTAGTGCGAATGAGCGATACTTGGTCCAGCTCGTCGTGCGTTAGAAAGACGAACACCAGAAAACACACAATCTGTACGATATTATTATACTGTAACGTTTCCCCCCTTCGAGTAGTATGCTCCATAGCACCACGGAGGTGGAGAGATGGATTATTTATAGTTCGCGTGAGCTCCACGACGACTTCCTCTTTCGGACGCGACGCGACCGAGACAGAAGCTAATATCCATCAATCTGGATCGTCTCTCCAGCCTGCAGCATGTCCAGTTGTAGTGGTCGAACAGAGGGCGAGATGCAGACAACAGGTGGGTGGGCTCCCCGAGAGATCGTGATAAGTAGGATCCTACTTCGACCACATGTGTGTGATCCATCGTTAGATACATGTACCGTTCGGACGGAATATCGCCTGGACAGCCGCACGCCGGCCCCAATCTAAGGGACGCACCTGGAATAGAGTATCCTGAGGTGACGCTCAGCTGCGGGAGCCCGACATACGGTATTATTCATATCGTGACAGGTCCCTCGAAACCCTCTCCTCCTCTCCTCATCAATCAGTCTCAACCAAAGCTCTCCATCCCATCCGCCATGGCGCCAGCATCTCCGACCGCCCTGAAGGTCATCATCCTGGGCGGTGGCATCTCCGGACTCACCACCGCCCTGGCCCTGACCAAGTTCGCACCCCACGGACAAGTCCCCCGCATCGACATCTACGAGATCAGGCCCGAGCTGGCCACCATCGGCGGGGCCGTGAACTTGACCCCCAACGCCTTGCGCATGCTGGACTACCTGGGTGCGCTCGAGATCATCCGCGCCCGAGACTACGGCAAGACCATCGACTACCTCGAAGTCTTCGATGTCTACTCGGGCAAGCTCGCCGAGTCGGATTTCAGAGGTCCTGAGGGCAAGGGCATCGGCAACCCACCGTACAAGGCGCTCCGGATCACCCGTGGTGATGCCCTGAAGGGTGTCATTGCCGCCGTGGAGAAGCACGAGAACATCAAGATCACGTGCGGCAAGAGGACGGTCAAGATCGACGAGACACCGAAGGACGTCACAATCCACTTCGAAGATGGTGGCTCGGCTTCCGGTGACCTGCTCATGGGCTGCGACGGCATCCATTCCGTCACCCGTCTGAAGCACGTGGAGCCCGAGCGCAAGGCCGTCTACTCGGGTGTCTCGAACGCCTTCGGCTTCGCACCGATCGACAAGGACTTCAAGGTCCACTTCGAGTGCACCGCGATCAATTTCGCCCGTCGCGGCATGCTGCTCACATCCTACCACAACTCACAGGCCGACTCGGTGTACGTCGGGGCGTTGATGCAGGTCGAGGATGTGGGGTCGAGAGACGGCTGGAAGTCGGTTGGCGCGGACGCCGAGAAGACTCGGCAGCAGCTGTTGGACCGATTCGGCGATGCCAAGATCCCATGTGTGGTGCCTCTGATCGAGAAGGCGCAGGACTTCTATCTGTGGCCCGTGTTCACCCTGTCCAAGGAGGGCAAGTGGTCCACGGACCGCGTGATGCTGCTCGGTGACGCTGCGGTAAGTGCCCACGCATTCGCTCCCGCCGTGAGCCATCTGCTGACCGTCTCCCCAGCACGCCATGCCGCCCCAAGGTGAATCCACCGGGATCGTCTTCGAGGACACCGTCCTCTTCTCCCGCTGCCTGACGAAGTGGATCGAGAAGGGCCAGCCCAACACCATGCGCGAACCCTTCGAGGCGTACGAGGCCCTCAGGAAGAAGCGGATCGCCGATGCCTTTGAAGAGTCGAAGAACGTGGTCAGCACGGTTTCGGACGCGGGCTGGCTGGGACACACCATCAAGACGTACATCGTCCCGTGGTACCTCTGGTTCTCCCGATCTGGCCGTGAGAAGCACTTTTTGGAGGACGTCACCACCGTCGATCTCGGATACGATTGAGGGGGCACGTCTGTGCCAGCGGGGTTGGCTAGCGGTTTGCAGCAGCATTTGGTCGGGGGCGTAATGGATTTTCTGATCTAGGAGCACGTAGACGTATCAGATTCGACAGAACAGACTGAAATTCAGGGCGTATGGCTACGTCGTCCTGCCAGAGTCTCGCGGTTCACATCACCATCTTGATCCTGGAGCATCAGCAGTAGATCATCGGCCCGCTTCGTCTCCTTCGAAAGCCATGCAACATGCCACAAGCATTCTTCACCGCGACCTGCCGGGAGACCCAGTAGGCACAGCCAAGTCCCGAATAAGCACGAGGCAGCAGCATCAGCATCGACACACCCAGCTGCCGAAGTGAACAAAGATGGTGACATTTCAAGACCCCGACATCATCATCTGACAAGGATCGACACGACGGGTATTCGTAATGACAAGACATGAAACGTCGTTTGCTCCTACTACCTCCGCCAAAAAGCCGTGCCGTGCTGTACAAGGTTCGCCCCCCCCCCCCCCCCCCCCCC
>JAHESH010000291.1:0-24756 GCA_020826765.1 Teratosphaeria viscida
CACCCCCCCCCCCCCCCCCCCCCAGCCATGAGAAACGTCCATCCACCTTCTCTGGACCACCCAACACAGCCCTGGCCAGTCGCTCGCTCTCCGACGCCGACTTCGAAGCCGCCATCTCATCCCTCGAGCAAAGCACGCAGGCCATCGAAGAGCAATGCCAAGTGCTAGAAGCGCAGAAGAAAGCCCTCCAACATCTAACGACCCACGAATCCGCCCTCCGCGACTCCAAACACGCCAAGCAGAAGAAGCACGCCCGAGACAAGGCCCAGCTGGACTTTGAAATCAACAGACTCAGCGACTCCCTCCAGACCAAACTCACCACCTCCTCCAAGCACTGCGACACCTCCGTCGCCACCATCTCCAACAACATCGACCGCATCCTCGAGAAGGACGACAAGCTCCTCGACGGCCTTCAGAAACTCCTCCCCAACCTCTCCCCGAACCCCGACCAAGACGCCCACCTCTCCGCCGAGATCGACCGCCTCTGCAACATCCTCACCACCCTCACCATCCAAGACATCCGCGCCCGCATGGACACCGCCTTCACCTCCACCAACACCACCACTACCACCATCCCCACCAACGGCATCGACAGGAAACTCGAAAAACAACGCCTCTCCCTCCGCGCCGAACTATCCGAACTCTGCCACGAAATCGACAGCCTCGCCACCATGGCCATCGACACCCAATTCCGCCGCCCCCTCCACGCCACCCTCACAACCTCCCAATCCGACTCGGCCGACACCCGCGCCCGCTGGACCACCTACACAACCCACACCCTCCACTACCTCACCACCCGCCTCGAAACCCTCACCGCCCACTCCACCCACCTCCACGCGCACCAAAACGCCCTCAGACAGACCGCCGCCAGCCTCGAAGAAACCCTGCTCCGTGCCCCCCACCCCTCCCCCCGGGCCTCGCACCCCCTCCCCCCCCGCGCGCCCACGACCCCGACCGCCAAAGGCCTCAAACCCCTCCGCCTCGTGCAAGCGCACTCGGAACAAGACCCCGTCACGCAGACCCTCCGGCACTTCGCCATCAAGGGCGTCGCCGACCCCACCGACACCCCCGCCTTCCGCGCCCTCCTCGACGACACCCTGCGGTCCCGCGCCCTCGAGCTCCGCGATCTCCAGACCGCGACCGCCCGCGCGGTCTCGGACGCCTTGGCGGAGCATCTGGCCAAGGGCGATCGGGATCTGGAGGCGCTGGTGAGGGCCGTGTATGCGTTCTCGCGGTATGCGGGGGTGAGGTTGGTGGATGGGGGGGTGGAGGAGCTGGTGGCGGGGTTGGAGAGGGAGACGGAGAGGGTGGGGGCGTTGGTGAGGGGGTTGGATGTCGAGGCGGTGGGGAGGGAGGTGAGGAGGGGTCTGGCGAGGGTGACGGGGGATTAGTTGAGGGGGGGGGCCTGGCTGAAGTGCTGGGAATGGAGGCAGGTGGATGTGTCTTTTGCTGCGTGGGAAGTCTAGGTACGCGATCATGCAGGACCTCGCGATCCCTTCACCTCGACGCTTCATTTTTTTTTTCTTTTTCCTTCGCCTAAGCGCACCCGCGTTCACCCTCAGCGATGAATCCTACCCATCGCCACCCACGTCACCCCCTGAAGACCGCGCCAATCCTCCATCAACATAAGATCAGACGTACAGGTCCCTTTATCTCCCCCACCCCCCTGATGAAAAGCGACACTTCCTTCACCCGAACCGCCCGCCGCATGCGAGACAGTGACATCCAGTCGAGCAACGACCCCGCGCCCATCCTAGCCGGGCCGAGCCCAAAAAAAAAATAAAAAAATCGCGAGACGCACAAAAACATCGGAGTACCGCCTGCCTGCCCACCATCATCCTCCTCCTCCCTGCCCCCGTTTCCCCCGCCATGCCTCCTCCCCGACCCGTCATTCAATCAACCCCCCCTCAATCTCACTCAAGGACTTCTCCAAGAGATCTCTCCCTAACGATCCACGCTCCCGCTCTCACATCCGCTGGAACCTCCCCCGCCCCCCTTCTTCCGGCCTCGTCATCGGTCGATACGGCTTGCTCGAGACGCAGCGTGACGAGGAGATCGACGCAACATTCCGTGTCTCTCAGGCGCTCGGGGGCTGACGGGTGATGATGGGAGGGAATAGAGGGAACGAGATAGTGTACATCGGGGCTAGAAACAGATATGAATACAAGCCGCGTCGCCATCGTGATCGCGATCGCGCATCGCCCGCGCCCGGTGGAGGACCAGCAGCGGCGCGCGACTACAGCACCTGCTTTTCACCCGCGTCAGCGCGATCACGTTCCGCCCGACCAGAGACTTAGAGGCCACTGACCCGCTGCCTCTTCCTCCCGCTCGCGGTCCCCGTGCTCTGCGCCTCGGACCGCGCGGTCCGCTTCTCCTGCGCGTCGAGCACGAGCGACAGCACGTCGAAACCGAACTGCGGGAACTCCAGGCACATGCGCTTGAACTCGGCCTCGGCCTCGTGGCGCAGGACGTGGGAGCGCGTGGCCCAGAACTGCGCGACCGGCTTGCGGATGCTGGCGTCCTCGGGGCTCGTCTCCTTGTACACGAAGCGCGCGTACGCGATCTCGCCCTTGGCCGTGGACTGCGTGAGGTGGATCTTCTTGTGGGCCAGCTGCGCGAGCTTCGGGAGGCCGAAGCGCTGGGCCAGCGTGTAGACGCGCGCGTGGCGCAGGAGGCCGACGCCGTGCTCGTCGGGCTGGGGGACGGAGGGGTCGTACTCGAGCGCTTGTGGGCCGTCGAGGGTCGGGAAGTAGTCGGATTTGTAGAGGTACTCGAGCACGGATGACATGGCGGAGAGGTCGTCGTGGGGGAGGAGCATGCGCCGGGGGGCGGAGGCGCTCATCTGCGCGACGGCTTCCTGGAAGAAGGGCGACTGCACGAGGAGGGCTTGGTGGGCATAGAGGGCTGTTTCCTCGTCGCCCTGGCCGACCACGAGCTCGATGATGGGAGAGCGGAGGTACCTGGGAGATGGTCAGCATGGATGGAGCGGCGCATTAGGAAGGGGCGCATTATACTCCAGGAACGTCGCGCGTTCTGGGATGTTGGGCTCCACGTCCTCCAGGCCGGTGGGCTCGTCGCCGGTGCCTCCCTCCAGGACCGTCTCTTCCGCTTCGGCCATGGTCTCATCGGCGACGGCCTCGTCGATGATGACCTCTGATTCGGCCATGGCGGGGTGGATGGCGGATGTGATGGCTGCTGAAGAGTCGTAATCGACTGTGGTAAGCTAAACGAGCGTGGGTGTCGGAGAGGTAAAGTGAAGTAAAGTGAATTGAATTTGAATTGAATTGAATGGAATCGAGATGGCTAGTCGAGCTCCTGCAAGGCTGCAAGGCTGCCAACGCGCGCGGAGACCGGCACGCGGCTCGCTGCCGGCGCTAACCTGTTCCTGAGCTCCTGCAGAAACTACATGACTCAGTCAGTCCCTCTCGACCCATCTGATCTCGGGAAATGTCCAGATATATTAGTTATACATTGATTAATGAGACGATGATTCTGGAGACCCCATTGTATACGTACAGAGGCGACCATAAGACAATGGAGTTGCCATACCTCAGGACTCAGTTCTGTCTGTCGCCAGGGATGCGCGAAATCTATATACACAAGCTAAGGTACACCAGCCTCGTCACGACCAAGACCCAACCCTCCCTCCACCCTCATCACCGGACCCGCCCGGCAACGTGACCCGAAGATTCATCACTCATCGCACATGACGGCACCGCCGAAGATGCCTCCTGCAGGCTACCGCGCCTCCCGAGCACCCCACCCCATGCGTCCCTTCACGTTGACCTCGACCTCGAAGATGCCGTCCTCGCACGCCGCCCAGAGCCGGCGTCCATCCGCGCTCATGGCCAACCCCGCCGTCCGGACCCCCACGTTCCCCGCCATCGGCCCGCCCACCCCGCCATACACCGCCCTCAGGCCCCGACGGACCGCGGGCGGGGCGGCGGGAGGGATCCGCACCGACGAGGTCGCGGGTCCGGGGACGTCGCCGAACAACTCCTGGTACGCGTCCGTCGGCAGCTGCGCGAGTCGACGGAGTTGGTCGAGCGTCACGGGGGGGGTCTCCGTGCCGGTGGCTCGGCTCGTGCTGCTCGCGCCGTGGCCGTTGCTGGCCGTCGAGGGGGTGCCGTCGCCGGGTTCGACCCAGGCGTTCGCGTTGTACCTCGGGGGTCCAGAAGCCGCAGTCGCACGTGGGCTCTGCTCACCGATGATGCGCCAGCGACCTTGCTCGCGCAAGCGCGCCAGCGACCGGGCGCGGGCTCGTTCGATGGCGAGCTCAGCCTCGATCTCGTCGCTGCTTGGTCTGTCGGCGGACGGAGCAGGGATTGGGGAGTGCGCCTCGGCGCGGCCTGCGCCTTCGAAGAGAGGGCCGCGCGCCAGAGTCATATGTTGCTCGATCGTCCGCCAGGGGTTCTCATCATCGTCGCCGTGGCCAGCCCCCTCCTCATCCTCTTCGTGCAGCTCAGGAGGAGACATGGGTGATTGTGAGATATGTGAAGGCGACCGACTGGCTCTCGTGTTGATCGTCGGGAGGGCTGAAGATGTCGCACTGCTCCCTGGGTTGCTCGTCGGGGGTGTGAGCACGACACTCGCCCTCCGACGTGGCTGTGGCAACCTTGAGCCAGACGCCCGTGCTGATAATCGGTCCAGATCATCCCACCTCTCACGTCCCGGACTCGCCGCATGCGTCCTGGAGAGTTCTGGGAACGACGTGTCCTGGACACTGCTCAGAATATCACTGATGGATCGTCCAGATGCTTCCGGCGTGTAGCGTTCTGGAGCAGGAGTGTTTCGGGTCGATCCAAACATGCTGCCGCCCACGTAGTTGACATTGAGAGCCACGCCGGTATTAGACCTCGCTTCCTCCCTCTGCCGTGTGGTCCGTAGACTCTCCAGGATCTGCTGCTCGCTCGCGGTCAGGCCTTGCGGGTCGTCCTCCATCGCCAAGGCTTCTCGTCGTTCCCGCTGCTGCTGTGCACGGACAGCAGCCATGTCTTGTCTCTGTTGTCGTTGCCGTCGTCGAGCTTCAATGTACTCCGTCGCAAAGTTCACTGCGCTGACGTTGTCGGGTGCGTTCCGGAAGCTGTATCGTCTGACGAAATCGTCTTCCAATTCATCAATGTCCCTGCCCGGATGCACAGGAGGTTGCGATGGCACGTCCTCGTACGACACCTTCTTCAAGCCCTCAGCCTTGGGCTCAAGATGGACCACCTGCTTGCTCTTCAGCCCCGTCCGCAAGTCTCCAATACAGATTCTTCCCTGATCCTCGGCCCAGATCAGCAGATCCCAAGGATCCGGTGCGAACATCATACTCCTCACGGCGCCCGCGTGCGGCTGAGGGAGGTCCGCCCTCGAGCTCGGCACCACGGCGACCACGGCTTCTTGGTCCTCATACTCGGAACTCTGCAGGATCTCCATATCGAGCACCGTGATATAGCCTCCTTCGGAGCCGACCGCCACCAACCGCCCACTGGGACTCCAGGCCGTCGTGAAGTACCCCAGTGTCTTCTGTTCGCCACTGCCGACGTGCAGGTTCACCACGCTGCTCAATGTCCACTCGATACTCGAACTCGTGAGCCGATTGTGCGGCTTGGGGATCTGCGGTGGTGTCTCCATAATCTCCCGTTCGAAAAAGTAGGCCTGGTTGAAGTCGCCGACCGCGACCAACGTCGTCCCATCCGGGGAGATCGTGGCGTGGTTCATCGCGAAAGGCAGATCCAGGACCGTGGTCTCGATGCCCAGCGGGAGACTGTAGACCCGGACCGTCTTGTCATTGTTCGTCAGCACCGCCACGATGTCGTCCAAATGCGCCTCCTCGTCCTGGACGCGATGGATCGAGATCGAGTTTACAATCTCCTCTCCGATCCGCTCGACCCTGACCTCGGGCGCCCTCCTCGCCCCACCACCGCTACTCCCATGACCTCTCAAGCCCTCCGAGACCGGCAACCGCCCATCGACGTCCTGCTGCGCCCTCCCATCCAATTTGATCGCGGCGAAATGTCCGTCTTCCTCCCCACCGACGCACACCCAGCCATAACCGCTCGCCGTACACCGTGCCGAGAAGGGCAGCGTCGCGACGTGTTTCCGCTTCTTCGTCGCCGTGTTCAGACAGTACACATCGTGCTCGGAGGCATAGTACAGCGAGTCGGGTTCGGGGGTGGAGATGTAGTGTCGGAGTTGCCAGTGCGAGACGGGGATGCGGACGGGGTAGAACGTCTTGGTGCTCGTGTGCGCGAGGTTCGTGGCGTCGGGGTACTGGATGGGCATGGTGTCGATGGCCATCTTGGCCGCCTGGACAATGCGCGGACGGGTTCGGTGCCGCGCGAAGAGTGACAGGGTGGGGTGGTCGGGCGGCGCGGGCGCGGGCGCGGGCGCGATGGTGTTGTTGCCGCCTCGCAGGGAGGCTGTGGTTGCGCTTCGTGCTCGGCGCGCCACCTCGTCGTCGTCGTCGTCGTCGTCACCGTCGTCGCGTGCGGCAGGAGGATCTCGTGTCCCGATGTCGTGGAAGGTATTCAGGAACCTGTGCGCCACCACATGTCTCAGTCATGAAGAAGGTTATCGGAAGAGGTCTTGGTCAGGTGTGGGGTGCAGGGCTGGTCGTGAAGCCTACGTCAGACTTTCTTCCAAGAGGCTCGTCAAGGCATTGTGCATTATTATCTTGTCCTCAGGGTGTCACAGGTGCATATCTAGGTACATGTAGCGGATAGTGTGTTCAGAATTCCCAGATGAGGCCTGGTCGCTCATGACCCTTATAACAGTCAACGACGAGGGCTTCCACTCACACCATCTCGAAGCAGGCGCGAGGCATGACTTTCACAACAGGACAACGTACTTAGTAGAATGCATGGTGGAGAGCAGGGCAGCGTACTAAGTAGATCGTCATCACAAAGGGTATCTCATTTCGGGTCGCAGCACCCAGCGCCACGACATACCCCGAACATGCTGTCGGCGATCTCTTGCGCCTGGCAAACCGCTATGTAGTGAAGCTCCCATGTTCGCCTCGCTCCCAATGCATCGCCGCCCCAATGCATCGCTACCATAAAACTCGTCGACGTCGTGAAAGCAAAGAGTGGCATAGCAGCGGCAGCCACACATATGCTCATGCAGTGCTGAGTCCTGAGAACTCACGAACCATTCATGACCTTTTTGCTCATGCAGTGCCGAGTCCAGAGACTCACGAATCGTGCATGACCTTCTCAAACACCTTGCTCACATCCGCGAAGAGCGGATGCGACTCCTCGAGGCCGGTGATGTCCTTGCACACCTGCGCGGGGTCGCCGCCCTTCAGCTTCTTCGCCAGCTCGACCGACTCCTCGTCGCCCTCGACGTTCTGGAAGCGGAGCGCCTTCTCGATGCCGCCGAGCAAGCCGTCGTACGTGTCGCCCCGCTCGGCCAGGTGTGCGGCCGGGCCGATGAAGCGCTCGTGGCGGCCCAGCTTCCGCAGCGGCTGGCGGCCGACGCGCTCCACGACGTCCTTGAGGACGGGGTTGCCGATGCGCTTGACGATGGCTTGGACGTAGTCGTGTTGCTCCTGGGCCGAGATGTGGTCGTGCTTGGTGACGATCAGGTGCGCCGTCTCCTGGAGCGTCCGCTGCACGACCTCATGCAGCTCCTCGTCGGCGAGCACGTCGGCGATGTACTTCTTGCCGGCGGCGTAACCGTAGTAGGCCGCCGTGGCGTGACCCGTGTTGACGGTGAAGAGCTTCCGCTCGATGTACGGCTGGAGGTTGTCGACGTAATGGACGCCCTCGATGGGGGGCGGGCGATGCGGCTTGAAGGGCGTCTTCTCGACACACCACTCGTAGAACTTCTCGATCTTGACGTCGAGGCCGGCCCCCTCATCCTGGATGGGCACGATCCGGTCGATGGCCGAGTTGGCGAACCGGGCCTTGTCGGGGAGGTGGTCCTTGGTCGCCTCGTCGGTGATCTTCTGCTCCACGAAGCCACGCAGCGCGTCGGTGCCGCCGACCATGTTCTCGCACGCGATGACGGCGAGCGGGTCGTCCCTCTTGCGTGCTTCGATGCCCCTGGCGATGGGCTCGGCGATGAACTTGAGGATGTTGGGGCCGACGGCACAGGTGACGGTGTCGGCGGTGGCGATCTCGTCGATGACGTGGTCCATGTCATGCTTGGAGTTGATGGCGCGGTAGTTGTCGATGGTGAAGGTGCGCTCGCCGTCGGCCCCGACCTCGGTGACGTGGTAGGACCTGTTCTTCTGGAGGGATTCAATCATGCTGTCCATGACGTCGACAAAGACGACTTCGTAGCCCGAGTTGTGCAAGAACTGGGCGACGAAGCCCCGTCCGATATTCCCACCACCAAAGTGGACCCCCTTCTTGCCGGTCGACATGGTCGTCGATGGTCAATGGTCGATGGTGCGGTGTCGATGGTCAATGGTCGATGGTCAATGGTCGATGGTCCGGTGTCGATGGTTCAATGGACCTGATCGATCGGCTGGTGGGATCCGGGGTGGGTGAGGGTGCAGCGGCCGAGGGGGACAGGTATTTAAGCAAGGAGCGGCCGGTCGGGAGGGGATGGCACACAATGACTGGAGGTTGTTTGCTACATGTACCACCACCACCGCCACTCGGCGGGAGGACGACACTCGTCCCTACCGACCGAATGTTGACGATGGCCGGTAGAGGGGTCATACCCCCTCGTGGTCGTGTCAAACCGCCAATCACGTCTTGGCAGACCGCTTAGCGCCTCTGTCGTCAGCGGGTATGAGTCCCCGTACGGTCATCATCAGGGACATGTTGTAACCATCTTCTCCTCTCTCACATGTCATGATCCTCTCTTACATCAGCCTCGATCCTCATCATCCACTCTCTTCGGGCCCTCTTCGGACGGATCCAGACTCGACTGATCCGTCCATGGCGGCATGTGCCATCAATCATACATGTATGTACCTCTAATCAGATACATGATGCACACTATCTTCTTCTCCTTCTCCTCCTTCTCTCTCCATCCGCTCGTCCATCCTGACCATCTGGAGGTTCCATGCTGGAGCTGCCCGTCGTTCCTCCAGTTCCCGTCCCGAACCGCCAGCGACGTCATCATGGCGCCATTCGAGGTTGTCACGCGCCTGCCCGGCCGGCTCCATCCCAATCCAGTATGTACATCTATCATCCGTCTGTACTCGTCATGTAGTATCCGTATGTACGAGCCAGATGTAGGATCCGTATGTACGAGTCAGATGTAGGATCCGTATGTACGAGTAGTGAGTATGTACGACGTCGTCCATGTCGTCGTGCAAGCCTGTGACACGCCCAGTCTACAGTCGATGGCCATCGGGACGGACACTCGGCCAGTGAGGGAAGAATCATGATGATACCGCCATCACCCACCTCGCGCAAGCAGGACACATACAGGACTCTTATCATCCGAGGTGAGGCATCCTGCCAAGATGACGAGGAAAAGCCGGGGGGAAGGGGGGGGGGGGCTCCAGGTGGCACAGCACAGCATGAACCCTTCTACCGCTTTCTACATCTCCTCCTCATCACGAGACGCAGGTACATAAGGGTAAGGTCCCGACCGTATCGCATGTTTGTCACCGAGTACATGTACGACGACCAACCCACCCTCGATGTCTGAGTCTCGATGATGGAGAAAGCACATCGGCCTGCTTGGCTGAACCCATGCACAGCACAATTCATCCTGTTGGACCGCTGCTGGAGGGCGGGCGTATAGGTCGAAAGGAAATGGAGAGGAAAGGAAGGACGCTGGGGAAGGTCCGCTCTACCTAGTTCTAGTTCGACCCCAGAAACCTACTCCGCTTGCGCCCCCGTCTCATCATCACCCACGGAGCGATGGAGGCATGCGGGCCTCACCCCGTCTCCATCCAATGCACCGACCACGACATCGGCCCGTTCAGGCGTGGATCGCTTGCTGCACGTGCGGGTACACCTGCACCATGCGGCCGTACAGCTCCGCGTGCTCGCGCATCAGCACCTCCGGGTCCCACGCCGCCGCCACGAACAGCGTATCGATGCCGCTGCTCAACGGGACCGTGAAGCAGTTGGTGATCTGCAGGCCGATCAGGAAGGCGTAGGCCACGACCACCGGCGTGAACGCGCCGTTCGAGTTGTATCCCGGTTGCGTGAAGACGAGGTACAGGTACGCCAACAGCGCACACGCGTACGCGACGAAGGTGGCGCCCATGGTGAGGACGGGACCGATGAGGCATTCGTTGACCAGCGCGTCGATGCCGCGATCCTTGATCAGCTGCCACGTGGCTTTGGCTGACTGGATGTAGCTTTTCCCATAGAGCGCGATGTAGCTGCAGAGTTGGGCCATCAGTCAAACGTTCCCACACATTGATAGCATCATGGATGCAAGACCGACGAACCTGAATGCGTATCGGTTGATGAATTGAACTGCCTGCACGAGCATCGGGTCCAAGGTCAGTGAACGTCTCGCCTCAGGCACGGAGCACTCTCTCATCCATCGACACTCACCCAGTCCAGAAGACCAATGATGCACTGCAAGATGCAGAATGCGCAACTGGCAGCGATGTTGCCAGAGTTGGCTTCCTGTTGCTGAGCCACCGACACCGCCTGTCGGACCATGTTGATGATGGCCACGAGCAGGCTGCCGAGACTGATCGATCCGAAGCTGTAGGTGAGGGCGCGGCGAGCGGCCCCGCGAGTCGCGCCCGTGGTCTGCTGTCCCGGCGAGAAGTACCAGGCGCCATACACTCCGGAGATGACGACATGGATGGTGTTCTTCAGCCACTCCGAGATCCAGAACGCGGCGAAGGTGACGTAGACCACGAGGCCAATCACAATGGCAGAGCTACACCCGCCGGATCCACCCGCCGAAGCGTTACACGACGGATTCGCACCAGGCTCGTACTTGACGTAGATGGCCACCAGAGTGACGCTGAACCAGGCCCCAAACGCCGTCGCGATCAAGCCGCCCATGAAGGAGACGAGGTAGACATGGCCGAACTTCTTGGACACGTCGATGACCGTCTGGAGCATCAGCACGCTGAAGGGGATCCTCGGGATCCAGGTGATGAAACAGAAGACGGCGAAACACCCGAAGATCAGGAAGACGATGCCGCCGGACCAGTACTTGCGCGACAGCATGTAGATGGCCGTGACGAAGACGAAGACGATGTTCAGGATGCCCGTGATCCCTGTGCCTCGGTGTCAACATGAACCGCTCAATCGCATCGTTCTCGAGATCGCGTGGCAGAGCAGACCCACAGATGAATTGCTTGGTGAAGAGGCGCGCGAGCGTGACGTAACCATACCCCAGCACCAGCGCGACGGCCAGGCAGAACGCGAAGAGCACGATCGTGTTCGTCGTCAAGCCGAAGTCGTTGCCCGAGCCGTAGATGCCCCCGCCGTTGAAGCCCTTGGTCGCCGCGTACCCCTGCAGGCTGAGGCCCGACACCGCGACGAACCCGGCGCCGACGGCCAGGAACAAGAGCCCGGCCCACCAGTCGTGCCATCGGGGTCGCTCGATCTTGAACTTCTCCTGGAAGGTGTCGGCTTGGGTGAAGGTCTGCTGATACGTCGGCGGTGGCGGCATGTATTGTGGGCCACTCCATTGCTGCTGCTGCTGCGGCGGCGGCGGCGGCGGCGGCGCTCCATACTGTTCATAGCCTTTCTGCGCGCCATTGCCCTCATTATTATAGTAATCCGCCGCTTCGCCCGGCATGATTGACCGTCGATGCGATCAGCTCACCGGCTTGTATGCGACCGTTGATATGACAAGGTACGGAATGCGCAGGACGTGTATGTTGTTGTTTGTTGGTGGAAAAGACAGGAATGATGGAGGGAAAAGCTGAGGTTCGCGAAGAATAAGCTCCCTGTCAACACGGAGCGCAGCCGAAGTTCTTTTTGATTGATTCATGATTTGAATTGCGTCAGAAAAGTGTGTTTTTCGACCGTTGGTTCCTAGGTACATATGTATCCATGAGAACCCCTAGGGGGGAACTCTGATCGCGATGGGCAGGGGGGCTCAATGCGCATGTTGGTCGTTCAGGTTGAGAAGTTGGCAGTCTGCGCGACGACGACACGTTGCGGAGGACTGTGACTACCCTGATGAGTAGTAGGTAGTTCGCCAGCCGAGGTAAATCTCGTCCAGAGCCCTTGGCGTCTCATCCGGCGATCGTGTCCCTGGGGTGTGGATCCATCCGTATGGGGAGATCAGTGCTTGGTGGGGATGCCCGACTCCCGGACACTATAGGGTATATACCATTGAAAGACGGGCCCAGGAAGCATCCGGACCAGACAGACGACTGATCGACCGGGGTGCATGGGTGGGTGTTGGGAATGATGAATCGAATGCTTGATTGACTGGAGACATTTGAACCATCTAGTAGGTGCGGCAGGTGTATTCGATGCTCCATGGAGCTTCTCAAGCTCGCAGTCGACGACTACATGTATTTGCATGTGGCTGGCCAGAGCGTACCTTCCGTTTCCGTCAGCGCCTTCACGGCATTTCGGGAGCGGACCGCAACCGGAGCCCATTTCGATCATTCCACCGCGCCAGCGAAGGCGAGCACCAGGAGCAGGGGATGCTCGGAAGGGGTCCCGACCCGAAGGAGACCTGACATCAACGACAGACGTGACAACGGCCGGGCTGTACAGCATGGGCATGAGGCATTGTGGAATCTCTGCATCGCAAGGTCATCCAGCGATGGGAAGAACTCGACTCCTCGCATCCAGCTTGAGGGCCATCGATTTCCGGCCTCAGCTGGGAAATCCTCATGCAATGATACCTTGTATGATAGTACAGTCTACCTCATGATGCTCATTATAAACACATGCTCGCTCTAAGCTAAAAAAAAGTACCAAAATGCTCCCTCCCCAGAGTGTCTCATACCCTAACAAAGTCTATCATCGTCCAAAGCGACTACCAATATCACTAGGCGTCCAATTACTCGCCTTACTACTCAGCCAACTCCCCGTCCCACTAATCCAACTCGGGGTGCTCATCCTGCTCCTCCAGCTCCCCGTGCTCCTCCCCCCCACCGTCGACGGCGCCCTGTTCGCCCGCTTCGTCTGGAACTTGAGCTTGCCGTCCATGACGGCGTGGATGGCGCTGATCACCAAGAACGAGCCGGAGCCGAGCGCGCGGAAGAGCGCGATGACGGCGACGGACCATAGGATGAAGGTGAGGTAGTAGTTGTCCGCCACCGTGGTCGTGCCGTAGATCTCGCTGACGGACATGGCGAGGACGGCGTTGCAGGCGAGCCAGACCATGACCACGTAGGTGCGCACGGCGCGGTAGTAGTCTTCTTGCATCTGGGTCTCGCTGACGCCGGGCGAGGGGACCTCGACGCGGTCGCGCAGGTTGCGCAGCGCTTCGTCGTAGCCGGAGTCGATGTCCAGTTGCTCCGACGGCATGTCCAGTTCGACGGCTCCGTCCTTGGTCGTCTTCGCGACACCGAGGTCTTTCTTCATGACGTTGTCGCCCTTCGTGCCCCAGGTGACATCGTGCGCGTTGCAGAAGGCGTACACTTGCAGCGTGCAGAGGTAGCTGGGCAGAAGCATGAAGTACTGCGCCGAGCTGGTGAACATGTGCCAGGGATCCAGGTAGAGGAAGGACATCAGGAAGTACAGGCCGATGGTCGACAGGATACTGACCACCAGATTCGTGAAAGCATTGTGACCGAGTCTGACTCCCCCACTGGCCTGTTTGATCTCTCGGACCACAATGTAGATGGCCGAGAAGGTCGTATAAGCCATGATGATGCTGAAGGTGATCATGGAGGCCAGAAACATCTTCTTTGCTCCCTGCGGACGGTTGCCCATGGACAGGACGAACTGCAACATGATGAGCAGGACGCACGAGTATCGGAGAATGATGAAGATGGCATTGCCGATCCCATGGCCGAAAGGATCCACCCTCTTGTCGCTCAACGAGCCTGCCACGAAGTAGAACGTCAGGTAGAAGTTGCCGAGCGAGAACCAGGTGAACAAGAGCTGCACGAATTGATACACGAATTCGATGTGGAGCAGGATCTTCCGTGCTATGGTGTGGTCCGTCTTCCAGATCTGACTGCCGTGCAGCAGCGAGTAGACTGCGGCGAAGAAAGCTCCGTTGAGCCACCTGCGGCGCTGTGATATGAACTCCGGGATGGCATCAGGCACGTCCGTTTCTCCCGTAGCCTGCTTAACGTATTTCAGCACCCACCGCTCCGACCGTTTGGCGACGAGCTCCCAGCACAGGATACGATCTTCGGCGAGGTACATGTTCGCGGTGAAGACGTCTGCGTCCTGGCCGTGGAGCACTTCTCCCTTGAAGTATTGGCTGAGGGGTCCATGGCCTGTCTCGTCGTTCTGTAGGGCATGATACCGGTAAGCACTCAATGCACCTGGCAAGACTGTGATGTAACCAAAGACAGACTCCAAGGGTTTGTCCAGGATGTTCGACATCTTGTATTCAAAGTTCTGAGACGCGACCAACGGATTGAAGAGCTGCAGCCAGCCTCGTCCCTTTGCAGCTTTGATCTCACCAGCAGCCCCAGCGACTGTCGAGTCCCGGTCGAATGCTTTCCATAAGTGGTACAGCGAGTCATCTCCAGGTTTGGTGCCCACATCGAGCAGAATGCACACATTCGGATTCAGTGCTCTTCCAAAGGCGTTGAAGAACCACCGATGACTGTTCAGCTTCTTTGCATTCTTCTCTTTCAGGCAGAAGATCATCTGGCAAGGAACAATGCCCTTCTCAGCACCCTTAAATTTGAGATCCGCATCGAGCGATACCTGGGTCGTGTATTCATACACGTGTGCCGTGACATCTTTCTGGTTGACCTGGTTTTTGGCGATCCCGGACTGATAGCAACCCATTGCCGCGAGCGCATCCAGTGTCCTCGGATGCACTTTGGCTCGGCCGTCGGATATGATGCAGACGACGATTTTCTGCCAGCCATCTTTGCCCCAGGTCCGCGATTTCCCTCGGCTGCAGAAATGAGAGAGGTTGCGCATCACACCGTGCATTGTGCGTGTGAAATCGATTTCGTTCTCGTTGTACATGGTGATACAAATGAACAATTCCGTCTCCCTGCTGGTGAGACCGATGTTCTGTCTGAGCTTGTAGCCGCGGTCAACGTAGTCGTCTGGGTCGCAAGTCACTGCAGTGTAACGCATGTGTGTGAACTCGACATCATCGCGGCGTGGCAAGAAAGAGTACAGGATGGTCGGAATCTTGCACTCCAGGATGAGCTCGCCGTTGATCAGGCGAACTTCCTTCTTCGTCATTTGTGCTTCTCTCGCTCCTCGCCGCTGTTGCTTGCCATCGGGTGCTGGTCCATAAAGCTCTTCATCTTTTTCGTCGTAGAGATCCTCGGTCAGCGTCGAAGCCGACACGAAGCTATCGTGTGGTCGCAACGGCGGTCTCGTAGGATCTGTAGCCTCGCCGTCGACGACAGGTATACCAAAGACATCATCATCCTCACCCTCTATCGAGATTGTGGTGGTGTCGGCCTCAGCCCTGGGGAGATCGAAAGACGGTGGTCGGCCACCAGCAAACAACGGCTGTGGAGGGAGTGGTCTTCTAGGTGAGCCCCCATACTGCGAGGATGGCGTTCCGGGCCTTGGAGCGCCGTTGATGTCTGCTGGCTCGAATGGTACATTGCTCGCCGGTGGTCTCGCGTAATCCGCTGACGTGCGGAATGGTGATATCGGTCTGGTCGGTGATGCTGACGCACGTGAAGCCGGTCTGTAAGTAGCGTACGTTGCTCCATCTGAGCTTGATGGTCGCATTGTTGGTGCATTGTCGAGGATGGATGTCTGTCTGGACACCGGGCGGACACTCTCTGCCGGCTGGTACGTTCGCTGCAGAGGACTAGGAGGTCCACTATGTGATGGACCAGACGATACCGTACTGTCCTTGTCTCTACTCTTGAACCGGACTTTTGCGGTCTTGGTCCGGGGTGCTCTCGAGTTGTTGGCAGAGATATCGCTCTCGACTTCGCGCAGTAGACTGCTCAGGTCGCTGTCGTTCACTGTGGGCTGCTCGGGTGTGCGGGAGTATACGTCTCCAGATAATCTGTCTCTTGCGCCCGAGAATACGTCGTACGGCGAAGGGGAGGAGGGCTCTGGCGATTGGTCGCTGGAGGGCAACAGTCTCATGGTGGAGCTGTTGAAGTCCTCGTTGTACCCTGGCGGCGGGCCGTAGCCATTAGGTCCGTCTGCCATTGCGGTCTGGAGTGGTCTCTGTAAGGAATGCACTATGGAATAAAAGACGGAATGTTCGGTTGTTTTTCTTGGCGTGGTTGTTGTAAGGTAGCGGATCTGCAGGTAATGCGCGCTGTTTGCCTTACTAGCGTTGTTACAGCAACCATCAGCGCCGCGTCCCCACGGGGTCACACACGACGCTTCAATCCCTGCAACCTGTCGACGATCTGGAGATCTTGGCTACTAGTATTCTATACAATGTTAGATTGCTGTTGCTCATATGACGAGACCATCTATCATTTGCTCGACATTTGGTCTCTGCGCTTCGTCGAATGCGGTGAAATGGTTCTCCCAGAACCGAATGCCATCCAAACACTGATCTCTGCATAACGCGCCCACCTCTTCCGCCATGTCTAGCTCCTCATTTGCGACCCCAAGACTCCAGCCAAACTTCTCGGCAACTTCTTGCGCAGTCACACCGCGCCCAAATTCCTGTCCCACGATATCCTTAGCATTAGGCGGAAAGACGAACTGTGGTTCGCGAAGCCAGCCGACAAGACTTGCAATGGTCTTCTCATCCGTTCGACTTCGCTCCTGGACAACAAGCAGGCCACTTCTGAATTGGCGCAAACGAATGGGTAAGTGTAGATCTTCCCATTTCAGGGCGGCCTTCTTGAAATCAAGAGGTGAGATCAACTCGATCCCGTTCCTTGTTCGATTGAATACCTCCCAAAGATCGACCAACATCATGATACCGCCCTCCTTTCGAAGCACACCTCTCCTGTCATCGGTGAGAAATTCTGCCAGACTGCGTGACAGCTCCGTGATGTAGAGCGTTTCGGAGGCAGGGCTGCTCCCTAACATGTCTTTGGTCGTCGCAAGGCCCAACGCCGATGCAGAGTCTGAAAGAATCGACATGTCATCGGCAGACGCACTGCTCCCGGTCTGTTTCGCGAATTGCTCAGCCATAGCGATTACCTCTTTGGCGGATGTCATCAGAGCTTCCAGGTCTTCGAACGCGGTCCCGATGACAGTCTGGTTGTTTTGTCGAAGCTCTGCGCCTCGGCGTTCCAAACCAGCTATACCGATGGTACGTTGAGGCGTCGCCGCTCGCTGCGTGCTGTCGCGCGCTGGAGAAGAGCTGATGCTGTTCTTGCCTGGAGATATCGAAGGTCTGGGTATCGGGGGTGCACTTTGAAGAAGCCACTTTCGCTGTACCATCGCGGCCTTTAGACGCTCAAGAAATACCTTTTCTCCTCCCGCTCGGAAGGACAATTTGATTGTCTCGATGCTCTCGTCGCCAACGATCGTGGCTGAAAGACTGGGGCCGGGGGACTCAAGCCTAGGCGGAACTTCTGGCAACGGTTTTGCTGCAGCCACAGTCGAGTGTAGTGACGCACCGCAAATCTCGCAAACATTCATCGAAGGGTGATTGTGATATGTACATCTTTCACAGACCCCAGCCACGGGTGGCAGCTCTTTCGCAGACTGCTCAAAGGAAAGGCCTGCCGATACAGCTTGTTTTTGACGACCCTCCTGCGGGATTGCTGGAGGACGAGACGACATGGCAGAAATGGCAGACTTGATCATAAGCGCCAAAGGCGGTTTGATGCCACAGGCTTGACATGGTGGCATCGGAGTATGCTGGTTTGCAGTGGACGGATCAAAGTTCGACGGGACCGGGTTGGAAAAGCCACATATCGGGCACACCCAGGTAGCGCTCAGGTTTCGTGAGGGCGCTGGATTTGGTGCCGGCGAGGTGGATACCGACTGCGAGGCAGACGATGACGACCTGATCAACCCGTCCGCCGGGCTTGCATATCGCGGCTGAGGGCTCCGGATCGACTGCGATGCCCGCTTGTTGGGCTTTGGGAACAAGGTAATTTTGGCAGAGGACTTCAAAAAGCCGGCATAGAACTCCGTCCGCTCGATCTCTTTGAGGTCTACGGCGACAGAATACTTCCTTGGCTCCTGATTGTCGACATAGCAGACCCGATGGGATGTCAGGTAGGCGTGACCATTCTGGTAGTTCGGGATCTTGAACTTGCCCTCGTACAGGCCAACGCCGTCCTGGACAAACAGCAGGTTCTCATCGTCATAGAGCGATGGCCGGAGCGCGGTCGTCAGGTCGAGTTGGCGAAGAAACATCCGCAGGCATCGAGTCGAGACTCTTGTGCTTCTCGAGGACGGCGTCACCACTTGATGGCTTCGCTTAGTCTAAGTTTCCCTGCAGGGCTCGCTTGGCATTGGGAGAGGTTTGCAAAGGGGAAAGAATTCTATGATGGTGTGTATGATCCTTGTCCTGGTCTACTCGAACAATTTGCCAGAAGGCTTCCAGGTTGTCAGCGCCGCAATCATATTCAAAAAAAAAATGATAACACACGTGACTTGGAGTGTGACATTCTTGGACGGCCGAGAGGGCCGTTGGATACAAGAGAGAGATTCAAAAGTCGCGGCTCGCTTGTACCCGCTTCCCCGAAGGCCTTCGCATTCCAAGTTCGCAACCTCCCGTCTTTCCCTTTCCTTCCTTCACCGACCTTTCCCATCAGCGACTGTTCCATTACAGAGTAGCGAGCGTGCAACAAAGAAACGGCGCCCCGCTGAACCGACAAGGCCATCTTTCCCACACGCTTGCTCCTTCTTGCGACCACGAGTGAATGGTCGTCACCGCGGTTTGATACAAGTCCTTTCACCAGCCTCTTCTCTACGCTCCGCGACAATGCAAGCGTCACCTTCCTTCACCGCAGTATCTGCACGTCAAACACTCCAGCGCACACCACTACCAAATCGCGGATCTTCCAAAGTAGAGTGGCCGCCTGGCGTGCGCGACTATGTGCAACGCGCCTTTTCCACAAAGGAGGAGATAGCAGGCATAGACAGGGCCGCTGTGCAGGAGAGACTGAAGGATATTATCACTGAGTCGGCGGCGAAAGGTGTCATGGATTCGCGTGATTGGGACACGTACCCACTGCCACAACAATTTCTAAAGGACGAACGCGATCACACGTATAGCGCGAAGAACGCGTTAACAGCTAACTTACTTGCCGCCATACCTCCTGCCATGAACGGCGCATCCAATCTCACTCCTGCTTCTGTCAAGCGTAAAACTTCCGACGAGGATATGGACATGCAGCAACCACCCACTCCCCCGTGGAAGAAGGCGAAGACGAAGGGCGGCCTGGAGGAGCGGATGACTGGACGAGGCAAGACCCAGGACAAGAAGCAGAAGAAGAGCGCGAAGCCCACCACCAGTGTTGAAGTCAGTGCCGACGTACTGGAAAAGCGCAAGCAGCGCTTCGGATATGTAACACCAGAGCCCTCTCCTTACCTTTCTTCACGTGATGAGTCTCCAGAAGCCATTTCAGTCGGACCACTGGTGGGTACAAACCAGAGCCTTGAGAAGAGCTATTTCCGACTCACTGCACCGCCGCCTAAAGAGGACGTCAGGCCACTTGCCGTGCTCGAGAAGTCTTTGCAGCATGTCAGAAGCAAGTGGAAAAAGGAGCACAACTATAACTTTGCCTGCGATCAGCTCAAATCCATTCGGCAAGATTTGACCGTACAGCATATAAAGAACGAGCTGACGGTCAAGGTGTACGAAGCGCATGCCCGGATCGCTCTGGAGATGAAGGATCTTGGTGAGTACAATCAGTGCCAGACGCAGCTGCGTGCCCTGTACAAGCAGGGGTTGCCCGGCAATTCGGAGGAGTTCATTGCATATCGTATTCTCTACATCATTTATACGTGTAATCGGACCGACATGAACAACATGTTGGCCGATCTAACCCCAGCAGACAAACAGAAGGATGGCGTCAAGCACGCTTTGGCTGTGAGGGCAGCCTTGGCCTCCGGCAACTACCACAAGTTCTTCAGACTTTACCGAGACGCACCAAAAATGGGCCCATACCTCCTCGACATGATCATTCAGCGGGAGCGGCTGGCGGCTATGGCTGTCGTTTGCAGAACGTAAGTCAGCTACAGGCGTCAGGACTGTGGAGGCGTAATTGACCATGAGTAGATACAAGCCCGACATTAGCCTCCGCTTCCTCGCCCACGAGCTCGCCTTCGACTACGACGACGATGACTGCAATGACCCCGACGAGTCGCCTCGCAAATGCTTGGAATTCTTGTGCCAGCACAGCGGTGAGCAGTCCGTAGAGCGCAAGGAGGACGGTGAGGTGCGCTTCCGAGGCGACAAGGCAGCGGGTATCTTCGAACACGCCAAGCAGTCTGCGTTTGGCGCCGTCAATCTGAAGGGGCAGATCTAGATGCTTGACCCGTGATGCCAGCTCCTTGGTCTCGACGCACTGATCTGCATTCGGTGGCACATGGCGGTCGGCGGGAGGTGGCCGTCTCTGCGGTCACAAGCGGAGAGAAGGGCTTGCATCAGCGATGATGTCGTTGCACGCGGCAGGCCCGGGATCGTTGCGCAGGATGGCCGTCGATGGGATTGGATGTGACATAGATATCCTATCCGAGCAGCAAGACGCCGACCGGCTGTGCGTCCCGCTCAACCTCCCTGAAGATGAGTTCAATGTTGCTTATACGAGTGAACCTGCACGTCCGTTATGTGTCACCTGCAGGCACGTTTGATCCATGGTTTGGAGTGCTGGAGGATTCGCCCCGTTGCACGCCATGCGGCACTATTCGCTGTGTTCGGTATGAAGTCGGACTCGTACCCATAGGCACGCCACGTCACATTGGTCACAGGTCCAGTACAATAATATCCAAGGTGACATAACATGTAACTTCCCGACACAATTTATGTACATGTAGATTGGCTGGCATGGAAGCAACCCAATATATTGACAGCTTCTTCGGGTCATCAGCGATGCAGGTCCCCTTGGCGAGGGCAAATGAGATTGCAGGGCAGGCTGCACAATGTGACTTGCTATGTGCCCTGCTCTCCGCTTATTGTGACTGGCCTCGTCGCCCGCCTCGGCTGGACTGTGAACATCGATAATAATATAATCATCATAATGTGGGCTCATGCAGACTGTGTGGCATGTGTGATGATTGTGCTGCGACGTCGGGCACTTTTTTGGATGGATGGACACGGGTGTGCTAGTACCTTACCTTATTATGCTAGTATCTGTCAACTACCACCGCGCCGGGAGATGTGGCCGAGACCAAGGACGGACATAGACCCTCCGATAGTAGCAATATGATCATCATCATCATCATCATCATCACGATGATAAGGTGTGATAGATGAATGAACCCAGAGTGGTCTGACGTACAAGCTGCTTCTTGTCCTTTGTCCACCTCACGAGGCGCATCTCGGCCACTAATCATCATCATCATCATCATCATCATCATCATCACTGCGACCAGTCATCGGCATGAAAGAAAGTCGTTGTCTAGGTATGATGATCATCCATCAACGCTCGCGTGGCTCCGGCGTGCATGGACATGTATGATGTGGGTTGTGGCACCGGGCCTGCATGTGCATCCCATCCTGGCATCCTGGCATCCTGGTGGCGTGTGCGTGTGCGTGTGCGTGTGCGGGTCCGCCCTCTCGAGTCTCGTCGTCGCCGTCGTCGTCGTCCGTCGTCGGTCGTCCGATCTCGCCAAGCATTGTGCCATCCTGTGCCTGCGAATTCAAGGTTCAGCCTTCTTGCCGCGAGTCAACTTGTGACAGGCGGCGGGGCAGCAGCAGCGACACGACTGATTCATGCCTGGAGAGAACATTGAACCGTCGGTGTGGTTTTCGTCCTCGCAGCGCAACAACATCGAGCCGCTGGGAGAAGAATAAATTCACTCGAAGGTTGCGACGGACGGATCCTCCGAACACTCCGTACATACCTAGCGACACGACCTCGGGACCCTATTTCACCCGCGCCACCACCATCCACCCATCGCGTGCGGCATCTCGCTCCAGGCTGCGGGCGTTCCTGCGCCGGGAGCACCTGACCGTGCGTGGTGCCCGCTTCGCAACACAACCGAACGCTTGAGCCGACTGGGTACGTACGCAACAGCCTCCTTCAGTAACACCTTCCACTCGCGCATTCCACCGCCCGCGTCCCACACGAAAGCTTCGAGGCCAGCGACGGCACCCCCGCGCCTCGACATTCACCGACTCGGACCAACCACGCTTCGGGACTGGATCATCGGTGTTCGCCATGAAGGTAGGTGGGAAGGGTGTCACGGGCGGAAGCGCAGCGTGCAAGGGATGGGGGACTGACGGCGCACTAGTTCCGGAGATCGATGAAGAGCGACGGCGGGAGGCACGACTCGGCAAAACCTGTCCAGATCGCAATACCACAGAAAGACGCCATAGCGATTGAGCCCCCGAAGAAGGTAAGGCTTCATATCTGAGGTTGATCAGGCCGCGTCGGGTGGACCGCTAATCCATGGCACGTCGCAGGTGATCAAGGCCCTGTATGATTACAATGCGCCGAGCGAGCCGCCCATCTATCTCTCCTTCTCCGCCGGCGACTTTCTCCACGTGCTGAGCAGAGAGAACGATCCCGATTGGTACGAGGCGTGCAACCCGCTGGCAGGCTCGAGAGGTCTGGTGCCCGTGAAATACTTCGACAACGTGGGCAAGACGGTGCGGGACAGCGGAGACTCGTCGAATTCCGTCAGCGCGACACATGATAGTGGCTACGCCGAGGGAGCGACGCCTTCAGGGAGAAGCGGGACGTCAAGATCGAGCACCGTGAATACGTCGGCGGCGGAGATGCCACCGATGCCGGGGCACAGGTCCAGCAAGTCGGTGGGGAGGGGTGCGGGCGGGATATATGGCATCGTGTCATATGACTTCCACGCCGAGAGGCCCGACGAGCTGGATGCGAAGGAGGGAGAGGCCATCATTGTCATCGCCCAATCCAACCCGGAATGGTTCGTCGCGAAACCGATCACGCGGTTGGGCGGCCCAGGACTCATCCCCGTCTCATTCATCGAGATTCGCGATATGGTGACCGGAAAGCCAGTGGCAGACACGCAGGCCGCCGTGACACAGGCAGGCATCCCGAGGGTGGAGGAGTGGAAGAAGATGGCCGCAGAATACAAGAACACGAGCATCCCACTCGGGACGGTCTCGAGCAGCGCGCAGGCTCTACAGCAGGGCATGGAGCGGATGAGCGTGAGCAATGGTCACGGACAGAACGGGAACGGCCATGGCAGACAGCAGAGCAACTACACCTTTCAGCAGCAACGGGAGCAGGGTCTCTTTGAGCCGGAGAGGGCTTCCGTGCCTCGCTTCATCTACGCGGACGACAAGTTCCACTTCATTGTCGAGTGCAGGCTCTCGAACGGCACACATTGGGATCTGTCCCGGATATACGAGGACTTCTACGAGCTGCAGATCAACCTGATCAACGCATTTCCGGAGGAGGCGGGTCAGTATGAAGGAAAGCCTCGGATACTGCCCTACATGCCAGGCCCCGTCAAGTTCGTGACGGATAATATCACCGAGGGTCGGCGTGACAATCTAGATGCCTATCTGCGGGATCTGTTGCGGCTGAAACAACAGATCACCTGCTCCTCCCTGGTAAGGAATTTCTTTGCGCCGCGCGAGGGAGACTATGAAGTGGACCCGAATGCGGTCGACCTGGACAACCACGCACGACCGAAGGAAAAAGATGGCAGAGACAGGTACTCCCAGGCTTCTCAAGCGTCGCATCCGCCACCGCTGCCGCAGCAGCAGCAGCACAATGGTGGATATGGGCACTCTGCAAGGCAACCATCAAACACTTCGGGGCATCAATACAGCCAGTCGCAGCCCACAAACGGTCAGTACGGGCATCAAAGAGGGCTGTCGGCACAGACGACGAGCCACTACCGTTCGCCCTCGGACTTTGCGGCTCAGCAACCGCAAGAGTCCACACCACCACAGGGCGGCGCACTGCAGCCACCGATCAGTCGGCAAGCGACCGCGGCATCTGGTGGGTCGGGCGGCAGCACAGTGCCGGTCAAGGTCAAGGCTTGGTTCGACCGGGACACTTGCGTTGTCATCCGCATGGCCCCACGAGGTCAGTTCACATTCGAGGAACTGCACCGCAAGATCGTGGAGCGACGAAAACTGGAGTACCGAGGTCAAGATCAGAACGACGAGAACCTCGACATCGAATACCGCGACGAGCGGGATGGGGAGTACTACCGCTTGGAAGGCGACGAGGATCTTGACATTGCGGTGGAGAGGAACGAGAAGCTCACGCTGGCAGTGAGGGCGGCGACGGGCGCGTAAAGGGAACAGGATGCATTGGATTGTCGATTTGCTTCTGCTTTGATTTGCTTGCGAGCGAGCCTTTTTCTGTCCTGCGCGGAGTTTTTCTCGAAGAGCTGTGGTGCACTCCAAAGACGGTGCGGGCGCAGCTTGGATATGAGTACGAGGATTCTATGTGGTACGTGGTTCACGAGAGCGATTTGGGGGAAACTTTGATGGGAGAGGGCAGGGGGTGGGTTTGGCACCTCGGGGGGGGGGGGGGGGGGGGTTTTGCGACGATGGAGCACTGCGAGCGTTGCGTGGCGATTTACTCTTCTATCTTCGATACCTGCCTGATAACCAGCTGAAATTTTGTTGATCACATGAGGTTGGCTTGGGTTCCCTTGTGATGGTCTGCGGGTTGAGCAGTGGGCGATAGCATATGAACGGGGGGGGGGGGGGGGGGGGGGG